>CAJFCP010025364.1:50928-62431 GCA_904066005.1 Synergus itoensis
ATGAACTTCGATTATTAATACACAGTACGGCCGTAGAGGCGCTGAGATCAACTGTAGTGAACTATAATTATTCCAGTTAACATCCACCAAACCAAGTCGGGTTTCCCAGCCTTAGATATGTCTCCTTATACTACTCCATGGCAGAGGTTTCATGGTTTGCTAGCATTCGATCATGGACAGCTGTACGGGATTATCTCCACCACGACAAATATGTCTGATGGTGCAGTCGTATGTCGTCAGAAAACGTCGGCGTAAAGCAGAAACTCAGCAGGTCTCCACAATAGACTTAATTCAGTCAACGTATGCGTAACGCCTACGGCTGCATTAGCATTAGTGTCTACGCATGGTGCGCGCGCATCGTATTACCAACCGTATCTCGTATCTGCGCAGAATGCGCAGATAAGAGACTCGCCACCTAATCAGTCTTGTCTTGCTTGTCTTGTGCTGAGCCTCACCTAGTCGAGTTTCTGTTTGCCTCTCGCGTAGTCTGAGTTCCAAAGTGCCACATCCAAACGGACGCCGACGTTGGGGAGGACGCCGACGCCCTATATTATCGCTAGGAGTTTTCCAGAGGCCAAGGAAGGCCTGAATTTGTCTTGGTTCACCAGGGGTCAGCCTGGATCGAATAGGGCGAGACACCCTGGTTGGCCAGGAGGCAGCCGGATCGATACCGCCAGCAGACAGGAGCCTTTTGAACCAAGGACGGGGTCCTTGTTCTTTAGTTATCCTTTTAACGGATCTGGGAGCGAGGTCACCTCCCGGATACCATTTTGTAGTGATCTCAGGGCCGGACTTTTGTAGAGGCCAGTGAGGCCTCTGGCCACCACTTGGGGGCCCCCACCAGCCGTATAAAACATATATGCTGGAGGAATAATTTCAAACTTAAACGTAAATTTAATGAGTTGATATAAAATATGACAGGTTATAACCATGCTGAAAAACATCTGTCATATATTGTATCAACTCATTCTGTCCAAATTGATAAAGGATCCCCACCATCAACTGGCCTCAGGGCCTCCCCCAACCTTAATTCGGCCCTGAGTGACCTAATATACAGTTTATTATTGCGTAAACTGGTGTCTTCATTGACTTCTACCCCATTATCTCGGCATTCCCTCCTACCAATGTCAATGAAAATACTTATCTGCACCGTGTCCTGCACATTTCAAACTATCATTTCAAAAAAAAAAATCGATTTTTTCACCCATCTACATGTACTTACTCCCTTAACATTTGCAATAATGAGAAAGTCTATTGCTGAATTCGAAGAAAAGCATCGAACAAGATACCATTTCGATAATAATGAAGAGAATTATCAGCATTTAGTAAACATTAGCGAAGTATCGGTTGCTCTCGTTAAAGGATTACTAACATACATAATTGAAGTCCCAATACACTCGACTCTGACGTTAAGTTTCTTTTTGGGCATGGTCTGAATAGGTCGTGATAAGCTTCCTGAAATTCGTATGACAAACAAGCTGTATTACTAGAATTCTTGGAGTGCTTGAGGGGTCGATTGAGGCGCTTTTCACCCTGCGTCTCGAATCATAGATTGCAGGCCGCCGAGCGTTGACTAAAATTCTAAGAAGGTCAAAACGCCAGAGAAACATACCACCAGAGTCTAGAGTATTAGAAACAGAAGAAGGCTAATTGA
Organism: Synergus itoensis; assembly: GCA_904066005.1. Classification (NCBI taxonomy): domain Eukaryota; kingdom Metazoa; phylum Arthropoda; class Insecta; order Hymenoptera; family Cynipidae; genus Synergus; species Synergus itoensis. The sequence goes on from CAJFCP010025364.1 coordinate 52,583, forward strand.
AATATATAATTCCTATTCCTGAAAAAATCCATAAAATTCATGTATTAATTATACCTGACCATGACTACGTTGTAAAATACAGAAATTTGTATGTATTAATAGACTTAAACCTCATAAACAAATGGAAAGTAATCTCTCTAGTATAAAATTTGTAAAAGACCTCAACCCAGCACTAAATTACTTGACAGTCGCACTTGCGAATCTAGCTTCTACATAATAATTCCATCAGAAAAATTAATACTAGATGTTAAACAATGAAAATTCAGTCAAGTTCTAAGGTAATAATTGTAAACTATGACACACTAAAATTAAACCAGGAAAAAACGTCAACTAGTATCGAGTGTATAAATGTTACTTATAATATAGATTATAATATTAATGACATTGAGAATTTTAAGAATCGACTCATTCAATTTCTTAAGCAAATTAGTAACAGTGAAGTAAAACAAACTCGATCAAGCTTAGACGATACACACCTTCAAGTGTAAACTTGGAGAAAAATTGCATTAGGCTGGTTAAAATACTTAAAATTTGTATTTTTCATACTAGTGTACACGATTACAGGAGAGCAAATAAACGTATCGCGATGCATTTTTTTTTTTAATTTATGGAAAACGTTTGACGAGGTCCTGATCGTTCATTTTTGACAAATTTCGTTTTTCTGATTTTTGACAACTTCAAATACACTGAAACCTGGATTTGAGTCCCTTTGATTTCTGTCATACACGGAGAGAAAAATCAAGGTTTGAGAGCATGAATCTTCATAGTTTCGGACCTTGTAATTTTTACATAGTTCCAAAGCATGAATTTCACGAGTTTAAACCATGAATTCATCGTTTAAAAGTAATGAATCTATTCATGGATTAAAACGAGGGCATCCACGCTTCAGCCGCTTGAGTTTCGTGGTCCAAAACTGCGAAGTCCATGCTTTAAATGCTTGGAACAGCTCATAGTCCAAAACCAAGAGCTTCATGGTTTTAAACTGTGAAAATCTCTTGGGTTCCCCCTCCATTCACACGCGGCAAGGCAAGGAGTGGGCGTGGCCTAAAACTCGAACCCAAGAGAGTTTCACAGTTTAGAACCACGAATCTCATGGCTTTAGACTATGAGATATTCCTTGGTTTTGGCCTATGGGACCGTTCATAAACTACGTTACAGTTTTTCAGTATTTTTTTACCCCTCCCCCCTATCGTTGACATCCGTAGTTTCTGCTTGACCCCCCCCCACCCGTAAAAGTAACGTAGCCTTTCATTTTTTTTTGTGTAACGCGACAGTCGCTGCAATATCGACGTGAGATTGCGAATTTTTTTGACTACGTTACTTCTACGTGAACCCCTCCCCCATGCCGTTACCAAGCGTAGTGTTTTGCTTGACACTCCCCCCTCCCCTAAATTGGTAACGTAGTTTATGAACGGTCCCTATGTTACTCATGCTCCTGAAGTATGATGTTCATACTGCAAAACAATGAGTGCCGTGTGTTTCGAGCATGAACACATTCCATGCTTTAGAACCATGAATTCATGGTTTAAATCTATGACTTTTTCGAGGTTTTGAACTGTGGGATATTTCCATGGTTTCAAACCTTGATTTTTCTCTCCGTGTATAGAGAATTGCTTCCAAACATAGATGAGGGGAGGTGAGGAGTCGAGAAGAGAAGCGCCACGAGATCGACAGTGCTCGGCTCTGCAATAGCGTAGCCACAAGTGGGCAGTACCCGCTAAGTCAGTTAGCTCTAGTTCGCAAAGGGAACACTGGTACATACGCCGCTGACTTACAACTTGCTTGCTCCCTTCATATGTGTCATCTGACCAACCGAAATGCGACAACCAGGGGCGTAGCGAGGGGGGGTGTCAGGGGTGTGACACCCCACTTAGCATCGTGCCGAGCCGGCATTTTCGGGTAATTCGATTATAATGTATATTAAATAATTATATATCGATTATGTAATTCGATCATAAATGTGTATAAATTAAAATCGCTGTGAAGTCACAGTCGGCAAATCCCACTTATTTAGTCGGCACTTATGACAATCTCACCCCCCCCCATAGTTCAACACGCTCGCTACACCCCTGGCGACAACAATCAAGGTTCCAGTGTAAGTTTAGTTCTTTCCACAATTAATTCCTCAAAATTGGCCTAGAAGTAGTAGTAGTCTAGGACTACTATTAACTTTCCTACTATATAAAATAGGAATACTTAACGCTATGAAAAACTGCAAACCAACAAAAATTTATATATTATGTGTAAAAACTCAAGCGCAGACAACACATGTTACTTCCAATGTTTCGGTGCAACCACTCTTAGAAACTAATCCTAGACCTAACAGAGTTAAATTGTAAAATTTAAGGACTAAATTTATTTTAAGGAAAGAGTTGTAACCAATATCTAATCTATGTATCCTCTCCACTATACTTAGGCTATATGAGGAATTGCGTTTCGACTAACTTTCAGGTCTGTTTCTACCATTGTAACGCATATCTTGTAAAACTCAGTTGAATAAAGAAAGTCTAAATCCTTTATGGATTAGTTATATAAAAAATATTATCGAGTTTCATGTGCAAGCTAATTTTGTTTCAATTCAAACACGATTAAGTTTGCCTTAAACTTGACTTAAACTATAATAACTAGTTCCTTTTTCACTATATATATGCATTTCTTTTTCTTTCACTGTCCAGTACAGAAATATAAAATTCTCTCGCACAAATTAAAATATGCAAACTCAAGACTAGATTTAAAGTGTTTTGAAAAGTGGAGAAAAAGAAATGATAGTTAAGGAATGTTTTGAGCAATTCTTGGAATCCAAGGAAATTCTAATAAAGCTAAAAACGGCGAGTCGAATTTTTGTAAAATTAACTTGCGGCTTATCATAAATGGATAACAAATCTCTTCGTGAAATAGGATTTCTACAACAATACGTAGCAATATACATTTTTTTCCACTTTTTTCTTAGAGGAATTTCTTATTAATAAAATAAATAAATTGTTTGAATTTCATACTTTGTCTGACTTTCTATGAATTTGATATAATGATTTTTATATCATCAGTTGTTGGATGAAAATATTGGCACTTCTAAAATTATTTCTAAATAGTTGAAAAAAGCCGCAAAATAGTTAAACATTTTTCACCAAGGCCACAAGCAGGTGGGAAGATTTGTGAAAATTAAATGAAATATAATCTCTTGTGACAAAAAAAAATTTAGAGATTTTCAAAAAATAAGCACCGTTCTTAAAAGGCGTCAATTTTTTGACATCTTCATATATGGAAAACGGGGCCTTCCTGCGGTCTGATGATACTTTGATGTATATCAAGGCAATATTACTTACTCAAGGCCCAGAGCCCAATTGATTCCTCGAACTAGGAATAAGATTAAGGGTTGCCAGGCAACCAACCACCTGATCCAGTCCAATAACTGTCCATACAGAACATGTGGTCGTTCCCATCTTTTATTACTTGTTAAGAAAATTATAGAATTTATATATTTTTTAAACTCGCCCTAACCCTCCGAAAAATCAGATTTATAAAAAGTGCTTTAGAGGATGTTCGAATCCTAAACTTAAAAATTCAATCTCATTATTTTGCTCAAGAAATATTAAAAGGTATTAAAAATATTTTAAAAATTTTTGAAAGATTTAAGGCACAATCTCATTTAAACGTCGCGCTCTGGATTGCGCCCTTCGGGACGCCTTATATACTCGCTCAACAACCTTTATCGCTACATGTTTGTTTTTCTTTTTTAATTCTGACTCTAGATTCGTAATTAACGCCCTCGAAAATCCATAGATACCACGTTTCCAATAGATCCAATAATTTTTTGAAATACTCGTCCACCATATTGTGTCCGCCATTTTGTCTTTTGAAATTCTGACATCAGATTCGGAATCAGTACTCGCGAAAACTAGATATAAGTGTCCTTGCAATTCACTGTTGTACATTTTGATTTCTTTTTTACTTTTGGCCACGGAACCAGGTCACCTGGCTCACTGTGACTCTGTGACGTGTTAACATACAAATTTAAAAAAAAAGAACAAAAAATAGGACATTTCTTTTTGGATTTTGAATCAAATTGGGGGGTTCGAGACTCTTCTAGCATCAACAAAATATTTGTCATGTACGAGGGCTGTTTGATAAGTCAGTGACTTTTTGAATTTCCCGTGCAGTAACTTTAAATGCAACACTGCTACCATCAATAACATCTATGAATAGACTACTGTTAAATTTTGAGCAATTTGGGTCATTTAGTTTGTGTTTTACAGCCATTGGAAGTACAGAACCTCGTAAATTTTAACGAAAATGGAAAAAGAGTGAATTTCGTGTTTTGATTAAGCATTATTTTTTGCGTAAAAAATCCATCACTGATACCAAGGAAAGACTTGATAAATACTATGGGAACTCTGCACCATCAATTTCAATGGTTAAGAAGTGGTTTACTGAGTGGTTTACTGAGCTTTATGTTTCACACTTTCGGTTCAAATCACAGTTGTACATATTTCAACCATTCAATTATTTTTTTAATAAAAGGATACGGATTGCGGAACATTTTCTTAAGGTCGACCTTCTCTTTACAATAAGGACACGTCTGCTTCTTACCTACGATGCACCAGCCCCTGATGCAAAACTCATGAAAGACGTGCTCACAACTAAGCTTATATGTATTTTCTATAACTCCCTCCTCATGTTCAGAAACTAGAAGCTTGTTCCCACATACGGCACATACATCCTGATCCAACGTTCTCGTCGGCATGCCTCCTGGTGTGTAATACTAAAAGCATAATGAAAGTTACATATTTTATCAAATAGTGAAAAGGCACGTGTACTTTTGGGAGAATCAAAAATGCATGCCAACAATTTTTTTGATGCTAGAGTCTCAACCCTCCTCAATTTTATTCGAAATCCAAAAACAGAAATGTCCTATTTTTTTTTAATTTTGATTTTAACACGTGCCTATTTTGACTTGAAGTGTCCCATGTAAATTCTATGGGGGAAAATCACTTTTTGGAGTTTTTGGAATGATTTTTCAGGATGTGAAAAAATGTTACCGGAAAGCATAGAGGCTTGTTAAGAACTATCCAACAAACCATTTCATGTATCAAACCATTTATTGTCAAAAAGCTAAAGATTTTAATACGGAGCTTTTTCTATTCTATTGTAGCTTTATTGAATTTCACGCATGATTTTTTTCAATTGTCAATATTGACTTCCAAGACCTAGAGAAGGCATTGATAGCACCCCTGTCAAAAGTGCAGGGTCAAAGGGATTGATTCCACCCTACCCGGTAAGAAGGAGTTGATTGAAATGAATTAAAATTATTTCGAAAGTGTTCAAAAACGACATTGCTTTGCATTAAAAGTGTTGTGAATTTAAGCTAAATTGTCAACACTTCAATGCAGATCAATTGTGTAGAATTGAATCTATATTGAAATGTTGACAATTGTATGTCAAGGAAGGGATTAAATTGACTGCAATTTTCACGATCGCCTTAGAAAATTAAGCAGAATTAATTTGACTTCAAATCTATCACGTTCGTCAGAATTAGAACGTATACATTTTTGCTCGCGGGATTTAACAGAATTGAAACGAGAACAAACGTATATCGGTAAAATGAATTGAAATGTTTTGTTCAAAAACGACATTGCTTTGGATTAAAAGAGTAGAAAAATCGCCCATATTCCGACTACTTTCTATTCAGTTCAATCCACTCCTTCTTACCGGGTGCACGAAAAAAAAATTTCATTAAACTTTACAGAACTAGTCCTATAGTACAGGATACGGTGGGTAGTTTAGTAAAAGTTAAAATCTTCTTGGTTTTATATTGTGTTGAACTATTCCAGGAAAAACGTACAATAGTTCTATAAAATCTAAAACTACAGCAAAACTCAATAGGGTAAACCGGGGCAAAGCCGACTGGAGGGGTAAAGCTGACTTTGCTTATAAAGTTGTTATTATTTGACAATTTTAATTCCACTTTGTACAAAATAAATCTATTTCATTGTAGAGATAGTGTTATTTACTTAAATCTTGAAAATTAACGTTGTAAAAGAAAAATTATACCGAAAACAGTTTTGACAACGAAAGAATGGAAGATTCGCTGGCAGAAATATAACACTTCTGACGTAAATGTTAATACTTATAGTATGACAATTTGATATTTTGATAGTTGAAACAATATCACATCACGTAATTATAATAATTAAACGTAATTCAAGTCTAAAATACATCAAATCTCGTAAATAATTTAGGCCTCATCACTGGGGTAAAAGCGACCATTTTAATAGTTTGTAGCACGAAGTAGTATAAGGAGACCTATGGTAGTTTGTACAAAACATGGTCCCATTTTTGGGGGTGACAATTGTAGGCTTTTCATTCGTCCGCGGACGCGAGCGCTTGGTGTGGAAAATGAAGGAATTACTTTTGACTATAGTAGCAGACGACAGATAGCAGACGACAAAATTATCGTCTGCTATCTGTCGTCTGCTACTGCTTGTTAGAAATACTTAAATTATTAAATCATTGTTTTATTTATGAGATTAATACATAGAGAAATATGATATGTAATAATGTAGGACTGTATATTCTGTGTCATTTCTGTTTACCCCCGCCGGTCTAAAATTTTCGGCTTCACCCCCTCAATGGGAGTTTAACGTCCTTATTAGAGTGTTCTTGCGCACGCCTAACGCACCACAGCTAAACCTAACTTGAAATACAAAACAAAAAATCTAAGATATAAGCTACAACTGTGCTAGCACTGTTGGTCGCGGGTGGGGGACACGAAGAATGTCGCTATCTGCGCACAAAACGAGTGCGCAGTTCATTTTCTAGAACTCAGTTCTATAAATCTTATACGAGACCGAACGCGCGCTCTCGCGCGCGGGTTGAATTTATTTCTAATTTAAGCGATTTTGTACAATATAAAGATTTAAAATTTCCCGCGTCATCCGCGATTATCGATATATGACGCGTCACGAACTGTATTGACCAATAAGGAATCGGGTCCACGCATTTTAGCATTACAGTTTTTCGATAATAGATACGTATGTCCTTTTAATAATAGGAGAATTAAAGTAGTTCACAAATACTCAATACCTCAAATCGAATTTCTATGAGACATTTCAATATTTTTTCATGAACTTCTCTATATATTTTATAGCGTGTTTTTAAATCGGACTTCAATCTAAAGTTTAAAGAACTTTTGTAAAGTTATTCCAGATCTTTTCTACATTAAATACTGAGAGTTATACAAAATTTATAAAATCTGTTCAATATTCGTTCTGATCCCTCTACTATAGGACTAGTTCTATGTATAACATTTAATGAACTTTTTTTTCCGTGTACACGCTAAAACTAGCTGCGAAGTTGTATTAACTTTTGTGCTCATTCAATAAGCACATTGCTTCTTGTAAGCAAATATGACTTGCTTCCTCTATGAGGAATTAATTAATTAATCAAATGTATTAATAGTAGGTCACCTGATTCGTGTCAACACAAAAAAAGTTTATTTTTTTACATCAGCCTTAAATTTTAATTACTTGAGAAATTACAGTCGAAAAATTAATTACTAAAATTTAATTATAAAAGTATATAAAACTTGTTACACATACATACACACAATGTTTCAGCACATCATATTAAATATATTCCCCTTGAAATATGTTCAAAAAAACCTTTTTTTAGAAACTGGATTTTCTCACTAATACAAAGCTTCCTCAATGAGGAAGTAAAAACAGTCTATTAAACGATTTCTTTTACTGTTAAAGGATTTTCTATTCAAAAGATGGCATGAGAGGAAATCCTTTAACAGTTAATCCTTTCAAATGCTATCCTTTTACTGTCAAAATATTTCGTTTGATGGGGAAATTACTCATGCATAGGCGCACTTCGTCTAGTATAGTCTACAAATGCAATCCTTTAATAGTTAAAGAATTTCTTTTCATAGACAAAAGAAATCATTTATCGGTAAAATTATTTTCGTTTTGCACTTAATATATAAGTTTTTTAATGGTGAAACGATACCTTTGATAAATAAAAGAAATCTGCTTAATTTCAAAGGGTGCATTTTGAAAGGAATCTAATTTTACTATCAATAGATTTTTTTTTAGAGTGAAGTTATCCGAAATCAAAAATTCAAAACTAGTTTCTATTTTTGTTACGCCAGTGAGGTCACGAACGTTTAATTTTTCGAAATTTTGATTTTTCGCAAAATGGCGGACATTTATCCAAAAAAGTCATTTTTTACCATGTTTTCTGTCTTATTTGAAGTTGTAAAAAATCAGCAAAACGAAATTTGTCAAAAAGTTGCTCTCCTGTAATTATGTACACCAGTTTAAAAAATGCAAGTTTTGGGAAAACGCGTTTAAAGTTTCAGAACATTATAACATGTGAATGATGGGACATAACGTTTGACGAGCTATAACTCGCGAACTGGAGAGAATTCTGCCAAACTCTTTCAAAGGCTCATTTCGAAGACACTTTAGATTAGGAAAATCCTATTCTAAAAAAGACATGCATTTCAGACAACTTCATATTGCGTTCCTCATTATGCGTTACCTTTTAGCTAACTTCATGCGTAGTGCACTAACCTTATTGGTCAATTTATATGGCGCGCGAATTTAAATTGTCATTTCCGTTTCTATAGACGAAACACGCGCGCTCAAGTGCGCGCCTAATCTCGTGTTAAAAAAATCGACTTTTTGAAACCGACAAGGTGTGAGTCCCTCTTAACGGGAAAATATAATATTCGAATATGTTTTGAAATGTATTTATTGTTTAAACAATGGGACAATATTTGAAAGTAAATGTATGTGATATGTGTGATACATGAAAACTTTTGTTGGATAGTTCTTAACAAGTCTCTATACTTTTCCGTAACATTTTCCCAACCCCTTAAAAATTATTCTTAAAAATCGAAAAAGAGATTTTTCCTCATGCAATTTACATAGGAAACTTCCAAGTCAAAATAGACACGTGATAAAATTAAAATTAAAAAAAAATAGAACATTTCTGTTTTCGGATTTCGAATCAAATTGGGTGGGATCGAAACTCTAGAAAAAAAGTGTTTTTGAGCCACCCTAGTGTACAATTATATACCCAAAAATTTTATTTTCAATAATGCTTTATTTCATTGAATTGAGTATTTTTTTCAAATAAGTTATTATTATATTTTTCTTTAAAATCAATGTTAAGAAATTGAAAGAAAATTTTAAATCAAAAAATTCAAACTTTAACTATTTATACTATGAAACAATTTATATTGAACAATACTTTATTATGACAAAAACTGAAAATTTATGAATTTCAAACCTTTTTTTACAAAGAAATATGGCTGTTGATAATTTACGATTCTTTTTGAAAGAAGAGCTTTCAATCATACCGAAAAATTGTTAAGATCTAGCCAAATTAAAGGTACAACTCACGCCTATGTGGGATGCCATTTTATCGGCACAGATTTCGGCAACATCTCTTCCTAGGACGCCGAAATAAAGTCCGTAAAACAAGCATAACATTGCGAAGTCCATCCAAACCTGAGGTTTCGTGTCAAACACGAAATTAAGGCCAAAGAAGGCCGCAAGCATCACAAAATAGCCTATGATGCCAAAAACGTAACTAAGTTTGTAGATAAAATAAAACCATTTGTACACTAATCTGAAAAAGGTTTATTTATAAAATATGAGGTGACAATAACAATCAGAGGGAACTTTATTTTCAAATAAAAAAAAATATTTTTTTTTTAAATTGTATTTATAAATTCACCTGCACAAATAATTGTATTCCTGACAATTACATCTACCTTTAAACAGCTTTTACTGTAAATGAGCCTTCTTACACCGAGGGCTTAACTAGAGTAAATCGTGAAAG
>CAJFCP010025365.1:0-11787 GCA_904066005.1 Synergus itoensis
CTTGCTAAGAATCTCGAAGAACCTGGTCGAAGTGGTTCTGATAGCCGCAAATCCCAAGCCGATTTTTTTAACAAAGATTCAGAATTGGATATTTTCCCTGCAGTTGATATGGAAGGGGTTAATGCAATTGAAATGAGATTGAAAGACAAAATTTCTTTTCAAAAGTGGTAAGCATTGTATAACTGTGAAATTTTATACTTGAATTATAATACTTAGCATTTAAATGTGAGGTATTATAAACAAACATCTTCTTACGAGTATAAATATTTTTTTTCAGGTTCATGCTCTAAGCAAATTGGGAAAGCACAGAAAACTGACAATGACCGTCGCTGTTATTCTGGAACAGCTTTTATCTTATAAAGTTGGCGAGCAATATACTTTTAAGGGCAGGTCAGATAAGAAACCTTCCTTCAAGAATCTTTAATTGTGCAAGGTTGTATACAGTAAGTAAAACCGAAAGTTAATTACTGCTGTTAATTTTTATAAATAAAATTTTTAAATTTATTCCTCAAAAACCCTGCTGATTTTTTAATTAACAATTTAAATATATAATTTTATATAATTTTTTCAGATGCTATGCAAATAATCGATCCAACATCAACTAGAGCACCAATTGATACATGCATCGCAGATTGGCTGATTCAGTGCAAGAAGCGAAGACAACGTCATGAGTGAGTGTAATATATAACCTATAAGCTGTCAAGTTGTTTCAACTTTTGTGCTCATTCAATGAGCACTTTGCTTCCTGTAAGCAAATATGATTTGCTTTCTCATAGAGGAAGCATTAAGTATTTAGTTTTCTTTACATCAGCATTAAATTTTGATTATTTGAGCAGTTATATTCGAAAAATTGATTTTCGAAAATTACAATCAAGCATAACTTTCTTATTTTTCAATGAAATGGATTAATCTTATCGGTCAATCGATTCGTCTGGACACAAGGAATCTTCATTTCCCCCACACCAGCTTTGAATTTTTATTATTTGAGAACTTATATTAGAAAAATTGAATTTTTAAAAATTAATTTTGTATAACTTTCTTATTTATCAATGAAATGCATTAATCATATAGGTCAATCGATTCGTCTCGATGAAAGGAATCTTCATTTTCCTTAAATCAGCTTTAAATTTTGAATATTTGAAAAGTTATAGTGGAAAAATGAATTTTACGAAAGTTATAAAAGTACACGAAACTTTTAAAATTTAATATTTTGGTAAACCATTGTAAAAAAATTCAACTTGGTAAATAGTGGAATAAATATGTCAAATTTCATCAATTTATCTATACACGTTCTAAAGATATTGCAGGATCGTTAAAAGCGTGACACACACACACACACACACACACCACATCCGGACAATTTTTCAGGACATCATATTAGATATATTCCACTTAAAATATGTTCAAAAAAACCTTTTTTAAGAAACTGGATTTTTGTCAGCACTACAAAGCTTCCTTTATGAGGAAGCAAAAAGCTTTAAATATAAAGTGTCTGGAATTTATTTTAATTTATTTTCCCTACCATTTTATAATATTTATTATTATTTTATTTATATAATAAGAAAATTAATTAAAACATATTTGTGTTTTAGCGAGAAAGAGGCCAAGGCAGCTGAAAACGAAGCGCAAAGGGAACTCGAATTGGAGCTCGAACCAGAAGAAGAAGACAATCTTTAAATAACCTTCCTTCTGAACTATACCTATCTTATTTTATCTTATTTTAATTATATTTTGTTAATTACTTCTTTTACGATTAAAAAGTTGGTCAAAGGGTTTTTTTTACATTTTGTTACATCATAATCATGCATCTGTAATGTTTTTCTACGCATTAAAGTTTTATTTATTCAATCCTTGAATTTTTGATTATAATAACAGTTATCTAATTGTAAGTACTTGTTAAACTTACAGTACATACTGAATCAATCGATAATGAAATTTAAAAGAAATATTCGCGGAGAATATTTTTAAATTTTTACAAAACATCCTGCAAAAATATTCCAAGGTAATATTTCGTAACTATTTTTAGCGCATGTTCTGAGAAAATTTTTAATAAACATTGCTTAAATGTTCCCAGAGAATATTCCATGAATGTATTTTTGGAATATTCTCTGATTGGCGGACATTTACGTATTTGCGGGAAACTTCCTGGAACATTTTCTGCAAGATTCCAAACATTCCATTGGAATATTCTTGGAATATTAATGGAATGTTTTGTGCTATACGGGTAACTTTGTTATTCTTAATTATTAAACAATAAAGGTGGACCCAGAGCCGGATTAAGACAATCTGGGGCCCAGGGCTGTACATTTTTTTGCCCCCCCCCCCCCCTGTGAAAAATCTTTAGTTATCTTCAAAGAGAATTAAAATAGTAAATTTTTCAATTTTTATAAATTTTTTTTTTAAAGTTGAGGAAGATTTTGGAGGCCCCATCGAAAGCGGGGCTCAGGGCTTCAGCCCCTCCAGCCCCCCCTTAATCCGGCCATGAAGGTGGACTAACAAACGCCAACAAACGATTTTGAATTGATTGGCGCAAAGAAAATTCGAAAAAGTCAAATTACGGAGTGCGTCTACTTTTTTTCAAAGTACATTATCTTCTTCAATTTTAACCACCAAACGTCAAAAATGGACCACCAAACACCACCAAACGACCACCAAATGATTCCCTTAGGAAATTTTCAAAAATATTAAAAAGTATGGTACTGTTTTTTGAATTTTCGCGCCGAGGCGAGAACGTGGGCAGAAACATCTGCGCGTTGACACTTTTGTCTTCTTCCGTAAAACTACTGTAACTTTGTTATTTTTTATTACCAAACAATAAAAGTGGACTAACAAACGCCAAAAAACGATTTTGAATCGATTGGCGCAAAGAAAATTCGAAAAAGTCAAATTACGGGGTGCGGGTACTTTTTTTTCAATTTTAACCACCAAACACCACCAAACGACCACTAAACGATTCCTTTAGGAAATTTTAAAAAATATTAAAAAGTGGGGTGCAAGCGTGAAGTTATAGCACCCCAAATTTGAAAACCCCATAAATTTTTGAATTTTGACCGCCAAACGTCGAAAGTTGACCACCAAACACCTCCAAACGACCACCAAACGATCTTATAAGACAAAAATTGGATATTTAATAGTTGGGGTACCAACTTGACAACTTTACGACGGTGTCTGCATTAGGCGAGGGGCACGGTAGTATACACAGGTCCGGGGACTCTCGTGGTGGGGGAAGTTCCCTTACTTAAGGGCATTGCATAAACGAACTTTAAAATTTGTGTGGCTACACCAATGGGCGCTTCTTATGTATCGAGGTATCTTATTGGTGTAGACAATATGGCTGTAAGGTAAAATACCCAATTAACGACACTTTTACGATCACCCTACAGAGAAAACGTAAATTGAAAGATTTGAAAAATTGTTAACTTCGGAATGTTTGTTCCTATGTAAAGTTCTATTATTTCTGCATCAAAAAACGGTGGCTACGGAATTCTATCTATGAAATTGTTGATAATATGACGCTTTTTTTATACCTCTGCATGTAACCTATTAACGACGCGAGAAATTTGACGTAACCCTATCAACGACGCTCCTTGGAACCTATTAACGACGCTTTGATTTTCCATAATTTTATTGATTTTCTAGATTTTGCATGTACACTACGTGGTTTATTGATCTTTTTAATAAACATTTGTTAACTTACCTTGTATAAAGTTCGTTTATTCACGTCGGAAAAATTAGTGACAACAACACAACATAACCCGCGAGACTTGTAAGAAGGGAGCGCAAATTCAGGCGTGAATGGCGTTTCGAAGCGGAGCAGTTCAATTTGAATTAATGAAAACGTCTAAATAAAATGAAAATATCGACAAATTCGCACGTCATCATAAAATATATTCATAGCAGAATAAATTAGAGTGAAATGTTGCAATATTTAATATTGTATATATATTTTTTTAAATAAACGAAATTCAAATCGTCGTTAATCGGGTACGTGTCGTTAATTGGGTATTTTACCTTACGGGAGATTTCATGCCGGGAATATTGTAATTTATGCGTAACTCCGGTATTTACGGAAAATTCGAAGGTGTCATAGAAAATTCTATAACTTCCAACTAAACATCTGTAAGAGAAAATTTCGTAATAGATAACGTAAAAATCCGTATTTTGGGTCCAAAGTGGTCAAAATCTCAAGAACCATCCGAAAATTTGTAACGATGCACCAACTATCGTTAGTAGGTTTGCCCTCCGATAGAGGCAGCACCTCTCAGACACTAAATTTCCTTCAAAATTTAAGAACTATTCAAGAATTAGAAACCCGCAAGTCAAAAGCGGGTCTAAAAAAAAACCAACAAAAAACAGACCCACTTGAAACTCTCAATAGCTAAATCCCAAACATGTTGAGGAAGTCCTCTAACTTTATTACTTTAGAGAAGAGTCAGATTTCGACAACTCCCTGACTATAGGCCACTTACTTACTATGCGTAACAACGGGATGAAAAGACCGAAGATAGAATAACAGGATTAAAGAAAGACTCTTCGCGCGTTAGGTACTTAGAAAAGGAAAAGACATATGCCAAGGACACGCACAATCCCTCTCCCCTTTCTCTACCCTAGAGACGTTTTTCCCACTAATAACGAACACCGCTTTCTTCCAAATTCGGGAAAGACCGGCCGAATGCACGATGGCTATTTAGTTGTGGTCAATCTATTCGCCAGTAGAACAAGTTGTCAGAATTAAATACTTTAAAGACGAAAGTTTGGTGAAGAACAAAAAGACAATAAAATGGATTTTTATCACCAAATAAGAAGACTGTTACACTTGACTGTCGAATCAACGATAATCCCAACATCGGATTTATCCCATCACACGATTACAAACACTTGGGGATTGGTATGTAAGGTTTTAATTTATTTTCCTTTTGTCTTCGCATAAAAAAAATACAGTGATTATAAAATAATAGAAATGCGTTAAATTCGATATTTTAAAATCAACCAATCAGGGTTTAAAACAAGTAACAAACCCAATAGGGACTCTCGTCATAAACAATGAAGTTATTGTTAGGTAAAGCCCCAAACAAATTTTTTTTATAGATTGGAACCCAAACCCGAAAATGGGAACAATTTAATCAACTAACGATTGTAGGACACCCTTTTCCTAAAGCGGTTCCGTCAGATGAACCACGTTGACTATATAATATACCTGGGGCAGGAAGATCAAGTATGCAAGACCTGTGCCTGGACCATGCGATATCGATTCAAGTCCACCAGGGTCGAGGCGGCATTGCTGCATCGAACGATGTGTCATATAACAATGGGCAAGGCGGACTCGTTAATGCTCCGCCCAACCTGCACGATTTGCGATGGAACGATCCCTGGGATACGGATTCTTGATGCCAGGGCCTGCATGGATTGTCACGTAAGTTCCGTGGTCGTGGGGTTATCTATTAAAAATATAGTTGATTTCCGCACTCCAAGTCAGGGAGTGGTATCATTGGGATCGTTCTAGAAAAAAAAAAAAAAATAATATGATATCGTTTATTGTTATAACACAGATCTATTCGACGAAAGATGCTGTAAACATGGTATACTTACCTAAGCCATGGAGCTAAAGAAAATAATAAATAAAAATGATAACAAAAAGAAATCTATTAACGATTAAAATAAGTAGTTTAGAAATGTAAGGATCAAAGTAAGTGGTTTAGGAATATAGGACAGATTGTTAGATAAAGAACATCAAGTAGACAATGAATAAGTTTATTAATGAAGTAAATGAAAAACCGACACTAAATAACAAAAATAAACTGAAACCCCGACAGTTGCACAAGTTAACATAAATATGAATTAAACTAAAAAAGGGGAATATAGAAAACGTTAGGTTAGGATAAATTAACAATATTATAAACTAAATTACTAAAGTAATCCAAGCTTAAGATTAGTTGAAAATTCAATGTTTAATGATAAATTAGTAACCTACCTTATCGGAAATATCGGTTGATCATTGGTCATTGAATTTCAGTCCACCAACCAGGATCGCGAACTAACGAAAAATAATTTAACAACAACTCAGAGAATTTTGTCCTCACGGGTCGATAGTAACTAAATTATAATATTGAATTAGAATAAAAGTTATGTTATAGCAAAACTTTTATTTTTAAGGGGAGAAGTGTAACGATGCACCAACTATCGTTAGTAGGTTTGCCCTCCGATAGAGGCAGCACCTCTCAGACACGGGAAATGCCGCGACGATTTGAATATGAACCGGGCATATAAATAAAGGTTTCAGCCAGGTTAATGGACTTCAATTATTATTGTTGGTATAAATAGAGAGATTGACAGAAATAAGTTAAAAAGGTGAATCGACTATAATTTAAGAAATATGAATTCGAATCAATGTAACCTTATTTTCATAGTCGACAAGCTGGAGACACAACTTTCTTTAGGATGTAATAAATTAAATGTAAGATAAAACCATAAATGTTAACGAATCGTGCTGGAATGTGAACTACCTAAAGAGGGAAGTCTATTAAACCAAATATTTAAACTAAGGTTTAATAAGGATTAGTTTTGAAGTCAACTTTATTTGTATTTTATCTTGAGATTGATGGTGACATTAATTAGGTGATGGACGAAATGTGAGTTTAACCGGGAAGTAATAAATTAAAGGACTTGTCATAAGATTGGGTTCTGAGTTTCATATCTTCGGCTCTGGTTATTGTAAAACTATATCGTGGGACCAAGTCTGTTAACAGTCAGTATTGGGTCGTAAAATAATTCTTAGAACTAAGCTTAGATCACCCTCAAGGGACACGTGTGAGCAGGGCCGGCGGAACGTATTTTTTCAGCGTGGAGAGTGATCAACTGGGATTAAGGGGGGGGGGGCGTGTGTTTAATAATTTTGTAAATAAATCAAGTATATCAGAACGCTCGCGCGCGTATTATGAAAATCGAATATAAAAATTTAAAACAACAAATTTTTCGAATTTTTTACTGAAATTTAAGCGTGGGTAATTACCCACCCTAAGATTTTTAGGGTGGGTAGTACTACCCACCATACCCACGTCTTCCGCCGGCCCTGCGTGTGAGTCCATAGTTGGCTATGATTGGAAGAATGAACGTTAAAGAATTAGAGTAGGGTTGCGCAAGGGATCTCGATCGATGCGCGAGGGCCTCGGGACCTCAGTTCGATCGAAGTAAAAAGATAGATTTTGATTGACTTCCGACGCGAAAGCTATGTCTCTCGAGCAGTTGAAATATTCTATATTATCGGACTTAGAATTATTCTATCGAAATCGGACTTAGTATTTTTTCCATTACCGAAGTTGTGTAATCGGTTGATTTAATAAATCTTATTATCATTTAGCAACATGAATTTCAATTTCAATTTATTTTAATTTCCTTTTTCTAAATTTGAACTAGTATTTAATTTAATAACATTTATCAAACATCGTTGGAAATCGCCGCAATCGTTCTGGAGTGAGGAGACTCTTCAGTCTCAAAGTGGACAAACGAACCATCGTTCAAGCAATACGACACTACCAAAATACTACCGAATTTATTTAATTTCGAAGGAAACAAAATTCAAATTTTTAGTTTTTGCCGCGTAAAAACTCTAGATTCGTCACAAATTATATCATCTAGTGACATCTACCATGTGAGTGCGCGAGTGATACTCGGTCGGTAACACGTCGCTGCTCTTGCTACGCTGAACGACTTGCGCACTAGATGATGTCATTTTCCGATGGTTATTGAGGTTTGGACCCAAAATACGGATTTATACGTAACCTATTACGAAATTCTCTCTTACAGATGTTTAGTTGGAAGTTATAGAATTTTCTCTTACACATTCGAATTTTCCGTAAATGTCGGAGTTATGCATAAATTATAATATTCCCGGCGGCGTGAAATTTCAATTTATCTGTCATCTCCCGTACAGCCATATTGTCTACACCAATCAGATACCTCGATACATATGTATCAGAAACAATTCTTACCGTCTATGTATGTTTACGGGGGTGTTGTGATAAGAACTCATGTCCTGAATTCTACAAAAAAAAATCATACGATCACAGATTTCAATATTTTCGAAAAATTATAATTTTCCTAAAGGAGAAGATCGAGAAATTTTGACAGAGTCTTTACTTCTTATCAGAAATGATTGATACTGCCTCGGTGTGTTTATAGGGGTGTCTTGATAAGAACACATTGCCTGAAGTCTACAAAAAAAATCATCCGGGGACAGAGTTCAATATTTTTGAAAAATTATAATTTTCCTAAAGGAGAAGATCGAGAAATATTCACAGATTTTTTCTGCTTATCAGAAATGATTGGTACTGCCTAGGCGTGTTTATGGGGGTGTCTTGATAAGAACCCATAGCCTGAAGTCTACAAAAAAAAATCATCCGGGTACAGAGTTCAATATTTTCGAAAAATGATAATTTTCCTGATGGAGAAGGTCGAGAAATATTCACAGATTTTTTCTTATCAGAAATGATTGGTACTGCCTAGGCGTGTTTATGGGGGTGTCTTGATAAGAACCCATAGCCTGAAGTCTACAAAAAAAAAATCATCCGGGCACAGAGTTCAATATTTTCGAAAAATGATAATTTTCCTGATGGAGAAGGTTGAGAAATATTCACAGATTTTTTCTTCTTATCAGAAATGATTGGTACATGATTGGCCTGGATTTGTTTAGGGGTGTATTGTGATTACAACCCATATCCTGCAGTCTACAAAAAAAATCATCCTGGCACAGAGTTCAATTTTTTCGAAAAATGATCATTTACATAAATAAGATGACACGAAAATTATTCACAGATTATTTGCATATTATCAAAAATGATTTGTAAAGTCTTCCATTTATTCGAATAATGGTATTTTTTTCAACAAATGAGATAGAATTATATTTAAAGAGTTTTTCCAGCTTTCTTGAATTGATTTCTAATGCGTGAGTGGATTTGATGGTGTGTTAGGTTTAAATTATATAGCCAAAGATTCCTCTGAAAAAATCATCAAAACAATAACTTTGCATTTTTTGGAAATAGCTTTTTTTTGCTAATTACTAATTTGGAAAATCTTTACCAAATTTTCTTTAGCTATATGTAAATTAAAAAAATTTTTTTCATCTATTCTATCAGTCATTATTTTGCATTGAACGCATTTTTCTTCCATTGTTTTCTTTTTTTATATATTTTTTTATATAATATTTATTTGTTATGTTTTTAAAATAATTTATTATAAATTATTAAGAATTATTACTCCTACATATGTTTCAATGCTTTTCTATTTTGAATATGGCGCCAGAAGTCCATTTAAATCGATTGAGTGATCAATCGAGATACCAGGCGGCGTTGATTGTATTGGTTGTATTTACATTTTCCCGGAAATTTTAAAGTGCGTCATTTTATTAATTGTTTCATATTCATCGCAAATGTTGATGTTTCTGAGGGACTTTCCGCCTCAAATATGGATTTCATTTTCCTGGAGGAAAAAAAATTGCCCCCCGATATCTTTTCGGTGATCCAGCATTTGGAATAAATTTTTTCATGTGAGTTAACTAGTTTAGATTACCCCCTACATGAGCCTTAAATCAATATTTATCAATAATTCCAGACAAACCAATTGTCAAAGAAAAATATCCAATAGTTAATTTTTTATTACAGTTTTTATGGTTGGGGTGGCCGAAATCCCAGTTTGGCAATCGTTTTACTCCGTGAATAAGGTGTGTCAAGTAAGGGTTAATATATTATACACGTTATACGTATTCGTATATTTACAGATCAGTTTCCATCAGAAATTATTGGAATTTTGTGCTAGATGGAAAACCACTGTTTAGAAACTTTTAAAATGCACAAACAAATCAGTTAATAGTTTAAGGTAAAATTACTTCTAAAAATTTTCAAAATATCTTTTTCATTTAAGTTTATTTTTTCCTTAAACATTTTATATTTTCGTCAATTGAGAAGATATTGCTTTATTTAAACTGGTTTTGCTTAAAATAATCAAAAAATTCATAATTGTAGAACTGTGTTTATAATTTAAAATTATTATTAAGCCCATATATGAACTCATTAAAGTTATCAAACTTCACGTAAAAACCTTGAAATATAATTAGGCTACATCATAATGATTATTATTTGTGCTAAAAATGGACCACTGAAAATTCATAGCCAATAAATACACTACTTAATAAATCTGAAAACATAAAATGCTCAAAGTCGCTCATGTAGTCTACCTCGAGGTAAAAAAAGAAATCCGTTCAAAATTTTAAATTCGAAAATTTTCGCAACATCAGAGTCCCACTGCTGCGCTGCAGGGAGACTCCTATCCCCACTCACCCAAGAGAGTGGGGATAGGATGATGGATGATGACTCTCCTTCATTCCTGACCTTAAGTCTTGAGTCTTGACTCTTAGGAGTTAGGACTTAGACCGCTTGGACCAGTGTCACCATTGTCAGTGTGACGAGTGTGACGATCACTGACGCTAGTTTGCCGCTGACCACCGTGAAAGATATACATATATTTATACTAGTATACACGTGCGTACCGGACGAAGTAAAGTGTGTGGTATATACGAGCGTACCGGATGAATTAAAGAGTGTTGTGTTTTATGACTACTTGTGAGTAAATATTATATATTGGTTACTTTCCCAAATAACAGATATTTAGGTGAAAATTCCATTAAGAAAAAGGAAAAACAGGCTTCCCTTCCTCCACCTTTCAGCCAATCTAGTTATTTGCAAACCTCCCTAAATCTGAATCTAACTATTCTTATAAAAACGCTGGAATAAAATTTCATTAAGAATTTCAGATTCTACCCTAAAAGTAAAATTAATTCAAATCTTTTTAATACTGTTACATTGGCACTTATTGAAAATGCCCAACTCGAGCGGGAATATTTAAATATTCCTCGTTTCGATATTTAGTTCCCAAATTGAGTTCGGGATGCTGCTTGGATCGTTAAAACGATCACCTGAAAAGGTTCAATAGGTTGCGAAAGGAAATATAAATGCGATTATATTTCTAATAATAATTTAAAATTGATTTTCTTCATTATAATTCACTTTACAAGATTCAGAAAGCCACGAACAAAACGCACGAACTATTTCACGCGAAACCGCGGCGCTGTCGAAAGATAGAATTAATTAGTCGTTTTCTATCTATTTCGAAGAGAGAAACGACTTTACAAATTCTTAGACAAAGATTAACTAACTACCTACTATCTTGCAGCTTCTGCTGTCTCTACACTGAGAAAAAAAGTAATGTCCCAGCAACAAAATAATTTTTTTGAACAGTTTTTTGTTGCCAAATCAAATTTTGGTTGTCAATACAAAATTATTTTGTTAGGTCAACAAAATATTTTGTTTAACCAACAAAATTTTTTTGTTGGATTTTTTGTTGGCCTAACCAAACCAATTAGATATACGACCACGCATGCGTGTCCGCCAGCCCTGGCTTATGTGATACTTTGCTGGGATTTTTATAAAATATTCTATGTGCTAGGTTAGCCGTGTGGTTTAAGTTCCGTTCGATACATTAGAGGTTAGAGATAAGTGTTTATAGGTAGTTCGAATCCCGGTCGCCGCAAAATTTCTTTCCAATTTTTCGTATCGTAAAAAGCTTCCGATAATATAAATGGGGCATTATTCCTCAAGTGTACCACCCTCAGAATTTGACTTTGTCTGATCGAACTCAAACTTGGGTAAAGTATAGTCCTACTAGGTACAACTTTAGAGGAAAAAGATTCTTTCGATTGGATAAAAATTGACCGAGATAGGGGAGGGGGAATTTTTC
>CAJFCP010025366.1:0-39474 GCA_904066005.1 Synergus itoensis
AAAATATTTATTATTATGAATGTATAATTGGGTAAACTAAATTGCTCTTATGGTAAAGTATCACATGCCCTTAAAGAAAATGCAAGACTCAAATATAGTAATTTTCAACCCTATTTTCAATCCCGGTGAACTTGAACTCATTCATAATGAAACCAAGGCAAAAAAATTAGATTCTGAATGTCTAGATCCATCAACAGTACTTCGACATACCAACCAAACAAATTTTGAAATCCTTTTTCAAAATAGAAATGTTATCGTTCATGGTAATCGACTGAAACCCTACTATCAATAATTACCTGTTTTCAGAATGTGGACTCCCTGATTCATCCTTTTACCCAAATTTCCCATCTCCTACCTCAAAGTTACTCTATTCTAAAATGTTACCATTTTCGTCGAAGACTTAGATGGCGCTGAATTGTACCACGATACCTGGCACTTTTATCTTTCGACATGAACAATGTTAGGTTTTTTTTTAAACAACAATGTTTTTTTTTTTATTATGTTGTGGATGTGTAAATGCGAACGTTGCGACTTATTGTTAGGACAAGACTCTAGTTATTCCTCGATGTTTTTTATTCCCGGATTTCAACCTGTTGCGGGGCCAGGCCTACTGATCGGTTCCAGTGGCAGAGGCCGTGCTTTTTGCTAGCCGTCTTGTCCCTATGCCGGGAGTACTTCCCAATATTTCATGACATTGGGTAGGGCTGAGGTGGGTGGAGCGATCCGCGTGAGGTCATCATATTTAGGAGATTGTGTCCAGAAAATTGTCCAGGAATATCTCACAAAATCGACCAGTATCCCCAAGCAACGTGCCCCTCGACATGGGGCCGTTAGTGTTGGTTCTCCAACCTCTTCTGTAGGGACCTACAATTTACGGTGGGTTCCGAACCACCAGAGCTTCGGTTACCGAAGTAAGTACATAGAAAATTTTTCCATTGCCACCGGCTCAGAGATCGAACCCGAGGCTCGAAATCGGAAGATGCGAGTTTTACCACCTGAGCTACCAACATGTCTAATGTCATAATTTTGTCATATAACAGTCTTAATTTTTCTGAAATTCTGTTTCCTATGAGCTATTGGAATCCGCTGCACTGCGATACGCCACCTGTTGGCAGAATTTAAACGTTCAAAAACAGGTAGATTTTGACATTTCGCATGGGCGATCGCAGAAAAATACAGTTTTAAAATAAATGAAAGTATTATCATACTTTATAGAGTTATAAAATAAAGCAGAAAGTAAATGCGGAATTTATAGTCATGTTTTAAAATGGAATTTTATTTTTTTTCCAACATTCCAATTACTACTAAATCAAAACTATCAATTCTATTCTAGTATTTCCATTAAATTCTTATAAATATTTCTTCAACATTTAGAGGAAATAAAAGAAAGAAAAATTGTGTTCCGCTTGTAAATTTTGTTCCCCCTCAACAAAATTTCTACAACAGGGCGTAAAATTTGTAAAGTGACAAACTTGTTTAATCGTTAATTTAGTTTTGTGGTATTTTGAATGATACTTGTCATTTTCACTACCAACTCAATGGTATTTTTCAAAATCTATTTGTTATCGCCTGCACATAAAATATCAAATTCTCGATACTTTGAAAGATTCATTAATAGCATCCTCAAATATGATTAGGCTTTATTCAACAATAATTGCGATTAATCAATCGAATATGTAAATGCTTTTTCGTCCTTTTGAGTACGTTAAAACTGTGTTTTTGTTTCTTTAAAATAATACTTCTTTTTCCAGAAATCGTGACGACGCTCTTGTGGAATTTACTGTAATAATATAGAAGTATTATTCAAAAATCGAAGAGATCCCCCGGAAACTTTATTGTTTTGCTTGGTAAACTGGCTAAAGCAGTGGTCGGCTAAATTTTTCTCTCATTGTTCCACCTTTTGGGTTGGGTCAATTTTTCCCGGTGAGGGTCCACTTTTGAACGATCCAGGTAATGGAATTAAAAATTTACAAATAATTTTCTTTCAATTTTGATATTAATTATGTAGAAGTTTTGAATTTGGATACTGTAATATTTGACAATCACGTGTATCTAAAAATTTCCTTAGAAAGTAAAAACTTAATGTTTTAAATTTAAATGAAGTATTCTACTCTAATATTCTAATGACTTAAGCCTCCTAATCTATGGTATCCCCAATTTGGCCAATTTCGGCCCGGGGATTTCCCACAATAAAAGTAAACACTGGTATACAATTCAATTAATGATTTATTTATTCAATGAATTCTTGTAATATTGAAAAAATTTAATAATTAATCTCTAGATATTACAGGATCGTTAAAAAGTGTTAAATTAATTTTAATTTTCGTTTTAATCGTGAAAAATATTGTTAAGAAATTTAAAAAATTCAATTTTCCTGACAAAAGACGTGAGATATGAGAAAATATTACAAAAAAATATTTTTTGGTCCCTGAAAGGGTCAAATAAAATACTCAATAGTAAATTGGGGGCCATCCATATATCACGTAGACAATTTTTCACCACTTTTTGACCCCCCCCTTACCCCTTATGGACAGCCGTGGAATTTTGACGACCCCCCTCCCCCATTCTGTCCACATGGACATTTGATATTTTATGAAAATATAAGTACTATTTGCTTAGAACGATGTGCAAGCACACAATATAAACAATTCGAATGTATCTCAAGTGTATCTTGACTCATTTCAGTATATTGTCAAAGATATTAGTACCTAGATGCGGCATGGGCCAGGAGTGGGGACGCTTTTTGGTGGGAATAATTATTTTTTAGCCTATATCGACGTGCTGCCCTCTATCTTTTCATTGTTTCCATGGAAATCGCGTCAAATCTGATGTGAATATGAGTCATTGAGTCTCGTGGTAAGAGCCACACCGGGGTGGATTACACCCCAGGCTTTTTTTTTTTCTATTAATTTAAAGTACCGAAACGTGAATGAAATCATTTTAAATCAATATTTGTCAATAATTCGAGACAAACCAATTGTCAAAGAAAAATACCCAATAGTTAATTTTTTATTACAGTTTTTATGGATGGGGTGGCCGACATCTCAGTTTGGCAAGCGTTTTACTCCGCGAATAAGGTGTGGCAAGTAAGGGTTAATAAATTATTAGTACTAAAAAAAACTAGGGGTGCCATTGTGAGCACACATTCTCATTACACATCGCGTGCTTGCATTCGTTTACCAACCTTCATCGCTGCTATATACTTTTATTTAAATTACTTTAGTTTCAAATGAAGAAGAAAACTAATTTACTGAAGGTTCTACCGACCTTAAGGAAGGAGGGAGAGAGAGGAGAGGGGGGGGGGCAGACACATTGGTAAACCCATGTTTTTCGGGTTCAGGGGGTCACAAAACGTGAATATTTAACAAAAAATGGGGGGGGTCAAATTTACACAAATATAATACATTCTCTCTGATGAGAATGTAAAAAGAGACAATCTGACGCGCTATATAGCGTGAAGCTAACTGAGAGTCCCTATGCAGAGCACTCGCGCTTCTCACTTTATATTTTATATAAACTTCATATAAATTATTTATAGTTATCACATTCTCATCAGAGAGAATGTATTATTTAAAAATTATAATCATATTAAACTCTATACCTCGACCCGGGACTGTTTATTCAGATATTACAAAATAAAGATACAATTTTTTACATTCTCATCCGAGAGAATGTATTATATTTGTGTAAAATTTGACCCCCCCCATTTTTTGTTAAATCTTCACGTTTTGTGACCCTCTGAACCCGAAAAGCATGGTTTTACCTGTGCGCGCGCGCGTGTGTGTGTGTGCAGTTTTTTATTTTTCGTTCACGATAACTTTCGAAGGAATTCACCGATTGGATTGGCCTTTGGTATACTCTTTTAGTGTCCTAAACGGTGGGCGGGAAGCAAAAAAAAGTCGGTGTGAAACACCTAAGAAAAGTGAATGTGGCATGCTTTTTTTGGTACTTAGGAGTGCTCAAAAATCGTTGAGACAAAATCTTATCAGATCCTGTTCGCGAGAAAATCACTTTTCTGTTCAGTCGAAAAATCAAAAATCGGTTTTTTAAGAATATCTCCTCAGGAATGTATTTTATCACAAAAGTTGTTCTGATATGATTTGTAGAGAATTAAATTGCCTTCAAAATGGGTCATGGAACTTTAAAAAATATCCAATAGTTACCGAGATAGAGCGTATATCAGTAGGCCATAAATACCGAAAATGGATTTTCGGGAATATCTCCTCAGAGATGTATTTGATCACAAAAGTTGTTCCGACATGATTTGTAGAGAATTAAATTGCCTTCAAAATGGGTCATGGACCTTTAAAAAATATCCATTGGTTACCGAGACACAGCGCATTTTAGTGGTCAATTAGTGGAAAAAAATCGGTTTTTCCGAGATAACTTCTCGTAAATTTAATCTATCTATATTATGATTATCGGTGTTGGTAGAGGACTCAATTACCTTTAAAATGAGCACCTGAGCGTTCAAAAATGTCCAATAGCCACTTAGATATAGTGTCTCAAAGTTGACCCTTTTTGTCATTTTTCGCGAAAATCGTTGAATATAAGTTTTTCAAAAGTTTCTCATGTCTTACGGTACTAAAAAAAAGTCGACTCAAAATCTGAAAAAATTTTATTTCTATGTAAATCATAGACTGAAGCGAAGAAAATTCAACAACTGCATCTTTCAATCTCTTTCCATAAGACGAATCTGCAATTGAGTTTATCTTCCGTCTGTTCCAAAATTTGAGAAATTCTCGATGAGTGGACTCTCCAGACTGTTCAGACGACAACCCGAAACCATCAGAATTACTGAGTAATTCAAGCGATTGCTTTACATGCTTCAGCAGGATGTGTATTTTCAATGTTTCTGTTACGTTCATTGATAAAAGATGTTTGGAGAGCTGATCAATGTGTAAGTCGATATCTTGGAAAGAATTATTTCTCTTTGTTGAGAAGCAAGCATTAACAATTTTGTCCATCGTTCTGAAAGCAGAGATGTACACTCTAAAAACTGTCTATTGACGGTCAAACGATTCCTTTTACCGTGAAAGGATTTTCTATTCAAAATTGGTATGAGAGGAAATCCTTTAACAAAGGATTTTCCTTTCAAATGCTATCCTTTAACTGTTAAAGGATTTCCTTTGATGGGGAAACTAAAACTAAAACAATGTACAATCACTCATGCATAGACATACTTCACCCAGTAGCCTGCAAATACAATCATTTAATAGTTAAAGGATTTCTTTTCATAGTCAAAAGAAATCATTTATCGGTAAAACTATTTTCGTTTTGCACTTAAGAGATGAGTTTTTTAACAGTGAAACTATTCCTTTGACAGATAAAAGATATCTGCTTATTTTCAAAGGATGCATTTTGAAAGGAACGTAATTTCACTGTTAATAGATTTTTTTTTAGAGTGTAAGGTACAACAGCGAGTGGACAAAGATCACCATATAATCTTTCATCATTAAGGGTTTCTGCATTTTTCAATAATTTTCGACATGCATTTCCTTCAAAGATCTCACCCTGGTAGTTTTTGTGAATTATTTTCAACTTCTTAGGCCATCTTAATGCTGCTTCTCGACCCAAAAGAGGTACCAAACCGTTCCAGAAAAGATTATTGACGAATCCTTGCTTTATATGCAGTTCCGGGATAATGCATTTATCAAGAACCAGCACACTGTCATCTTCCTTGAAAAGAGGTTCATTTTTTACGCTGTGACACTGCTTAGAAAACTGTGGATTACCACCAGAAGAAACAAATTTCTCATAATCTCTTTTCAAATCTCCATAATTTTTCAATTCAAAAATTTCCTTTTCAACTTCTGGCCAAACTTCATCGTTTTTTTTTTTCTTCAAATATTGTAAGCTGACAAAACAATAAGGACATAGAAACGAGGATGTAGCTGTTTGCTGCCCATTAATCATGAGTAGAACTTTCAAATCAGATGAAAACTGAAATGAAATGTTGTTTATTTTAGCCAGGTCGAAAAGCACTATTATATTCACATAAGTTTCCTTGATATCTGGTACTATGCAAAGCATGACCAATTTTTTAGCGCTGCTAAGTGAGCTTTTCACTTTTACATTTTCCGGATCGATTTTATTTTCCTCTTTAGGTATATTATCAAAAGTCGATTCTTCTGAACTATCTGTTGATTTTGTTGACGGAGAAAATATGGATAAACAAATTTTGAAGAAGCCCTGTCCACCATCTACCATTATCTTGATAACATAATCACCAACAAAGTTTCTATTCTCTAAAACTGCACCAACAAGCTCTTCAGCATCAGCCCAAACGACATGTCTCTCTTCTTTCATATTATTCTTGACCTCAAACTGTATAATATCCAATTTGTACACTCCTTCTAATGAGTGCGATTTTTCTTTCATATGATTTTCATAATGACTTGGTACTGATTTTCTTCCAGCAGAGTGTCTGACGAATGAAGCTAATTTTCTCATTTGATTAAGGGGTTATATACAAAGTTGAGGCGCAAAAAATCGAAAAATTTTTTATTGCATATTCTGAAAGTACATGCTTTCGAAAATATATGTGCGGAATTTCATTCAGATCGGAGCACTAGATCATAAATTACAGCCGTTCGCGGCGCGTCTCGATCGCTGAACACAAAACTTTAATGGCGATTATCTCAGAATGGAGTTTCTTGAAAAGTACCGTCGCCGTGAACGTGATAATTTGAAAACTTTTCAACCGATCTGCATGATTTTTTTTTTAAATTGTTGATATTTACAATCTCGTGTACTTGAACGATTCTTTTTGCATAAAAAAATGTGCGATTCTATTAAATAATTTTTTGTTCGAAATTTTCAACACCTCAAAAATCGATTTTTTTTTGCAAAATGGTTCTTGTATTGAAAATTTTTTTTTTTGGTAAACAAATCGTTCAAGTACACCGAATGACATTCGTGTTCAATAATTCGATGATTTTTTTATTTCGGTTGAGTGGTTGGCTTTCAATCACGTTCACCGCAAGCCTCTTAAAAAAAAAGGCTTTTCGGAGGAGGGACCATATGTCCTACAATTGTTAATATTTTTTTGTTGTTAAACTTCTAATTTTGTTCTCCGAGACTAGTTTCAACAAAATATATTTGGTTTTTTCCAATAAAATCTTCATAACGTCCTTAAAAAAATTCACGAACATATCTCAATTTTTCCCATCAACTTTGTACATATATAACCCCTTAACAGAGAGATCGGTATTAACTCGAAAGTTATCTAACATTACTGAAGAGAAAGAAGTCTCTTTCTTAAATTTCTCAAACGTCAACGTCCTTTTTCGTCCTCCACTACTACTCAACAAAATATCATTTTTGGATTGTTCAATTTCTAATTTATCTTTAATGATTTTCGCAGCTATAAACTCTTTCTTTCTTTCCAACAATCCATTCAATAAACTTGTCACATTTTCACGTACTGCATACTCACGCTTTTCACAAACATGACTCTTGCCTCGTCCAATTTGTTGTAAGCATTTCGTACAAAATTTAATCACATTACTACACTGTGCATCGGATTTTCTCTTTGATATTTTCATCTTTGTATGGCCCTTTTGTCTACCAGTCAAACATATCAAACAATCGCAGTTAACATAATTAGAATCAACATTTAATTGATTGGACCTTGTGAATCTTGTTAACGAAATATTTTCGTATTTAGGAATTTCTGGAAGAAGCCTCTTTTTATCATTCTTATTGTGTTCAGCAAGAGTAACTCGACACGTAGCACAAACGCTGAGTGGGAATCTGTCATCAGTCAAGTTCTAATTTTTATTTATTAAATCCTTGATCAATGTTTCGAGTTGCTTTGTTATTTTAAAGGAATCCAATTTATTCTTGCCAATTACAATTTTTCTTCCACAAGGACCACATACCTTCTTTCTGTTCTCCATGTGATTGCTCTTATGATCTTGTTTCGTCTTCATGATGCGATTTTTTGGAATAAAAATGAAAATTATATATAAATAACTTGGTTCCACATGAAAAAACTAAACAAGCATTACCTAGGTGACTCTATATAGCTTTCTTTGTACTCAGACACAGATTAGAAACTTTTTTTTTTTTTTTTTGAAAAACTTATTTTCAACGATTTTCGCGAAAAATGATAAAAAGGGTCAACTTTGAGACACTATATCTCAGTGGCTATTGGACATTTTTGAACCTCCAGGTGCTCATTTTAAAGGTAATTGAGTCCTCTACCAACACCGATAATCATATTATAAATAGATTAAATTTATGAGAAGTTATCTCAGAAAAACCGATTTTTTTCCACTAATTGACTTCACTAAAATGCGCTGTGTCTCGGTAACCAATGGATATTTTTTAAAGGTCCATGACCCATTTTGAAGGCAATTTAATTCTCTACAAACCATATCAGAACAACTTTTGCGATAAAATACATCCCTGAGGAGATATTCTTAAAAAACCAATTTTTGATTTTTCGACTGAACAAAAAAGTGATTTTCTCGCGAACAAGATCTGATAAGATTTTGTCTCAACGATTTTTGAGCACTCCTAAGTACCAAAAAAAGCAAGCCACATTCACTTTTCTTAGGTGTTTCACATCGACTTTTTTTTTTGCTTCCCGCCCACCGTGCAAATAATCAAAATTTTAAGCTGATTTTTCTAATGAAAATGAAGCAAAGTGCTCATTGAATGAGCACAAAAGTTGATACAACTTCACAGCTAGTTATTATTATTCAGGGGTCACAAAACGTGAAGATTTAACAAAAAATAGGGGGTTCAAATTTTACACAAGTATAATACATTCTCTGATGAGAATGTAAAAATCTAATACATTCTTTCTGATTAGAATGTAAAAAGGAAAAAGGGTAGAACTTTTACTTTCGAACGGTTAAATAAAATTGCTGTTGAATATTTTTAATCACGAAAATTTTAATACTAAATTTCAAAAAATGTCCGACAACATGTCTTATTAACTATTAATTTTTTTCTAATTCACAAATTCTATATACGGATATTCGTAGTACTCAGAAAGTCGAACAATTTATCTTTCTTATGACTTTTTTGATAAAAAAAAAATGATTAGACCTAGAACATTTACAAAATTCAAAGACAACGAACGAAAATGATATGAAAAAAATTAAAGATGAAAAACGTTGCTTCTTGAAAGCCCTACAAGATTGGCATAAAAAAATCCTGAAGTTTCTTGAAAAATCTAAAAATAAATAATTTTTGTTTTAATCTTGAAAAATAATCCTATCTTAAAAAAGAGATGTTATGTACCAATATATTGAACACATTGTTCTCGAGAACCTGATTGGTTTAGAAACTGCGCCAACTTATAAGTAGTGGGATGGCTACTTATTCGTAGGGAATGGGAAAGGATGTGGTTCCTCGCATTGACGGGTGGAGTCCAAAAACGACAAACACAATTTTAACTAAGTAAACAGGTTTTATTCAAAGTATCTGTAGAGTGAGGCAAACATAGAGCCTACCTTTTCCAGTCGGAGTGATTCAAAGTACGTAGCACAGCAGAGGAGTTGCTGGATGGTTTGGTCCTTATTCAAAGTACTTCTGGCGTCCTCCAACCGATGGACGGGCGCCAGACAAGATACAAAGTACGGGCTCGAAGCTCCAAGCTTCGCCCAAAACAAAACTTAAGAGGGAGAGTGCGAACAGGAAGCACATTGGCTAAATTTCTAGTAAGGACAGCACACAGTGCGTGGCGAGTCAACGGCGTTCAGAGAAGGACTGAGCGAGAACTCCGGTCTGTCTTTTTGGGCAGCACCCGAGCCTCTCGCTCAGTCACATGACCGGCAGGGTCGTAACAATTCGTTTATATTTTGGGGGGCTAATTGTAACTCTGTTACAATATGTGTGAATATACCGAATTTGAAAACTATCTTCAGATTATTTTCGTTGTCAAAACGATTACTAATAAAAAGGTTATATAAAGATAGAAACTAATTTAAAGTAATAAAAATAATTATTTTGATTGTGAAAAATAAATTATTAGTGAAGCAAAAAAATATTTCAAGATATATACCTAAGGTTAGTAAATATTATTCGAGAAATTAAAAAGATTATTTATAGTAAACTTTTCATCTGTTTTTTTATATCAGTTTTTAATGTATATTAAAACTCGTATTTTTAATATATTATATGTATATGTATTTGTATATTTACAGATCAGTTACCATCAGAATTATGAGATTTTATGGAATTATAAAGTAATTTTAAGGAGTGTGACTATATATTTTGTGGAATTTTAAGTAATTTGAGAAACTTTTAAGAGATTTTTAAGAATTTTATAAAATTTCACTGGATTTTAAGGTATTTTAATAGATTTAATGAGATTTTATGAAACCTTGAATTATGTTAAGGAATTTAAAAGGGTTTTTCGAATTTTATTGAAATTTTAAAAATATTAATTGATTTCACAGAAATTTAAAGTAATTTTCAGAGATTTTACGATATTTAGGAGATTTCATTGGATTTTCATTAATTTCAAGGGATTTCATAAGATTTCAATTAATTTTGAGGGTTATAACGATAGTTTGTGGAATTTGATGGAAGTTTATGAAACATCAGGGAATATTAAGGAGTATTAAATTATTTTACAAAATTTAAAGGAATTTCAGCCGTTATGTGGGTTGAAGAATGTTAAGGGCATTTTAAGATATTGTATGGGGTATTAAGTAAGTTTAAAGACTTTTAAGGGATATTAAATTATTTTAAGAACTTTCAAGGGATTTTACGAGCTTTCATTGGATTATCAGGAATTTTAAGAGATTTCATGAAATCTTGTGGAATTTTAAGTAATTTTCAGGGATTTTACGATATTTTATTGGATATTTTTTTTCGGAGATTTAATATTTTATGGATTTCAAGGTATTTACGAGATTTCATTGGATTTTTAGGAATTTCAGGAGATTTCGTGAGATTTCATGAGATTTTAAGTAATTTTGTGGATTTGGTGATATTTTTTGGGATTCGGAGTAATTTTAAGAGATTTTAAGGTATTTTATGATAATAAGAAATTTTAGGGACTTTTATTTTCAGAAATTTTAAGAGATTTGTTGAAATTCATTGAATTTTCAAGTATTTTTTAAGTATTTAACGAGATTTCATGGAATTTTGAATAATTTTAAGAGATTTAATTAACTTCATGGGCTTTTGAGTAATTTTAAGGAATCTCAAGTGATTTTACGAAACTTAAAGGAATTTCATAAGATTTTATAGAATTTTAAGTAATTTTAAGGGATATAACAATTGATTGTGGAATTTTAGGGAATATCAAGGAATATGAAGTGAATTTATAAAATTTAAAGGAATTTCATCAGGTTCTGAATTTTAATGGATTTCATGACATTTCATGAGATTTAAAATAATTTTAAGGGATTTTACGATATTTTGTGGGATATTAAGTAATTTAAAGGATTTTGAAGGGACTCGAGGAATTTTACGAAATTTCAGTTTATTTTCAGGAATTTTAAGAGTTTTAATGAGATTTCATAGTATTTTGAGTAATTTAAAGTAATTTTATGGGATATAACGACAGGTTGTGGAATTTTAAAGAATATAAAGTAATTTTACGAAATTTAAAGGACTTTAACCAGATTTTAAAGGATGTTAAAGGGATTTTAAGATATTTTACAGGATATTAAATAATTTAAAAGACTTTTAAGGGATTCGAGGGATTTTACGGAATTTCATGGAATTTTAAATACTTGTAAGATATTTTACAATATTTTATGAGATATTAAGTTATTTTTTAAGGACTTGCAAAGGATTTTACGAAATTCCATTGGATTGTCAGGAATTTTAATAGAGTTCATGACATTTCAGAGTTTTTAAATAATTTTAAGGATCTTACGAGATTTTATGGGATATTAATTAATTTTAAGGATTTTGAAGGATATTAAATGGATTTTAATGAATTTTACGAAACTTATGGAGATTTCTGTAATTAGTCAAGGGATTACAAATTTCTATATTTCAAAAATTATAAATTTTTTAATTATTTTGTATACTAGCAAAAGGTGTACAAAAACGAGAAATTAATCGCGCGCGGAGCGCGCGGATCATAATTGCTAGTATTATAAAATTTTAATTTTTAAACTAAAAGCGAAAATATCTAACAATATCTAACCTTATTCCTTAATAGCAGTGTATGATTGAAAGAACAAATTTTCGTACCGACACAAATGTTAATTTTGACGATTTGTTTGTGCATTTCACTTTTTATATTCTCATCAGAGAGAATGTATTAGATTTGTCTAAAATTTAACCCCCCATTTTTAAAATTCACTGTACTCATAAATCCGACCAATTTATCATTATGACTTTCTTCGATAACAAAAATTAACAATCCTATAAGATTTATGAAATTCAGAAAATGAAAATTTTTAAGAAAAGTCAAGACAAGAAAAATTTTTCTTTTTGAATGGCATAAAAACTTTTTGAATTTTCTTGAAAAATAGAAAATTCAAATTTTGAGCCAAATAACACGAGATACAGAGAAAATGATAATATACATAATTATTCGTTTTAAAAAGTTCTACAAATTTTCCCTTGACTATTTTTTGATAGGATAAGAAGTTTTCGTTTTGATCGTGAAAAATATTCTTAAAAATTTTTTTAAATTCAATAAAATGTGTAACGGTCTGTTTTTCTGTGTCTTTATATAACTATCTCAGCGTACGCTTCAGTCTAGCCAAGGTTAGGTTTTAGAGATAATTAAAACAGATCTAATATTTTTACTAACAAATATATATATATATATATATATATATATATATATATAACGTTTATTTACCTATACGTTACAAATCTAAGTTATTTTAGTGTAAGTGTATAACGGTTTAAAGTATAGCGGTTCTTGATATTAGTTATACGGAATTTACGGTTTACGGAAATTTTTGACGGTACGGCAGTCGGAAACAATTAGCGGTTTAACGTTTATCAGAAACGGTTAACGGTAAAACGTTGTGTCAACTAATTATCAGACAAGCGCACCTGAGCGTTGACAATCCTCGGAGAAAGAACGTTTTGGAAATGGCAAGGATAGGCGCGCCTAAGCCTTACGATTTCGCCGGTGCTTTGCCTACCACAGTTGCGCCTGTTGGTAGGAAAAACGCGTGAGTTTTCACCAGGCGAGAGTTCCTCGATCTACTCGGTGAGTTTCGCCCAGCTGAAGCTGAACTGGAGAATCAGGCGTAGCGCGTATGGTTTTAAATGATCGGCCTGCAATGGCTGACCGGTGAACATAGAGTGGGGGTAGAAGGAGTAGGGATAGCAACTTGTGAGAATCAGTAACGTGAGTCTGATAAAAGTATGTGTACGATACGCACACGCGTCTATCCTCTCGTTACAAATGTGCCGGTGATTCGGACAGATTTTTTTTAACACGAACTTTAAAATTTCGATTACGTGTTAGCGAGGGTTTACTGTATTATTATAAGTAAATTTTCAAGAGAAAGTTTCATAACTTATAGTAAATAAATTCAGATTTTAACACGTTTCATTTCTAAATATACAATATTGAGCTGGGTATTAAGGGGTTATATACACTTGTGTTGGTCGAAAAAATCGAAAAGTTTTTTATTGCATTTTCTTAAAGTACATTCTTTTAAGATTATTTTCTCCAAATTTCATAGAGATTTGAGCACTAGAACCTAAGTTACAGTTGTCAACAGCGCGCTACCTCCAAGTGCGTGCCGCCCGCGCCGCGGTCATGAAACTCGCGTGCCGTCCGCGTACTCGCGGACGGCACGCACGGTTTTATTCTTGTTTACACAGTTTTGATGCATTTGCAATTCTACTAAAAATGTCTACAGGACAAAAAATTACTCGTGAAATTCGATCGGAAACGTATGTGCGCAAATGCAGACAAAAAAAAACGAAGACAATCATTTAATCCAAAAACAACAGAGACCGATGAAAGAAGTTTTAGTGCGTCCCGGAAGAAATTAAAACTGGGTGATAAGGTAAATGTGCCAGTTGATCATTCGGTCAAATATAGGATCGTCAATTTTCTCTTAGTATTCACGACTCTTTCGCAGCACGTTAAGTGCAAATCTTGTGACGATGATGTAAAATTTGCACCTACTGAATCGCGGGGACTTGACTTTAAAATTGCAATAACTTGTGACAACTGTAAGCAGCGAAAAATCAATTCCTGCTCTACGGTGAAACATTCCTATGAAATGAACAGACGTTTCATTTTAACAATGAGATTGCTAGGCTTAGGAGCAGCGGGATGTACGAAATTTTGTGGACTTATGGACTTGCCGCCGTTTTCGGCTCAAGCCACTTATGACATTATCGTAAAACACATTTGTACTACTGTGAAACAGGTGTTTGATCAATTCACGAAACAAGCTGTTCGTCAAGAAACTGAAAATATTCAGGGACCAAATAAAAATCACCTCACAGTGACTGGTGACGGTACATGGAAAAAACGTAGATTTACCTTGTTGTTCGGAGTTGCTTCTCTAATCGGATATTATACAGGCAAGATTGTCGATCTCGTAGTAAAATCTGCGTTCTGCAAATTGTGTCATGTGTTGGAAAATAAAAAAGATGAAACCTATTATGAAACGTGGAAGGAAACATGCCGCAAACCATTCAGGATTGGCTGGAAAAATGGAAGTTGATGCCATGATTGAAATGTTCGAACGTTCCGAGGAAATGCACGGCGTGAAATACAAAAATTATATCGGAGACGGCGATTTGATTGCGTCAAATTAAAAAAATAAATAAAGGACTTGGTGGCAAAGGAAAATTAACCGGTAAAATGATCGATAAATTGACCGTGTACTACGGCTTGGCAATTCGCTGATTCAATGATTCCGCTGAAGCAATGGCAAATGATATTTGGGCGACTTATTATCATTACAGTTCCACTGATAAACATCCAAAACACGATAAATGCCCCACCGGCAAAGAGTCATGTTGCGAGTGGCAGCGAGCTTTCGCAGAGCAGCAGGACGAAAAACGTAGAAAGAAAAAGATGTCTGGGTTCCACCACAGTTACGAGCCTCTTCCGGAATGTGTTTTGGTGGCTATTAAACTCATCTATGAAGATCTTTCCAAAGATGAACTACTAAAACTATGCATGGGCGGATTCACGCAAAATAATAACGAAAGGTATAACCAGCTCAACTGGAAAATCAGCCCAAAACATCTTCCTGTAGGTGTTGTACCGGTTGAGATTGCTCCTTACTCTTCAGCCTGCATTTGCAACGAAGGAAATGTCGCAATTTTGAAGATTTTCGAAGCATCAGGGATTCCCGGTGGCCCTCAAATCCATGCATTTATCGAGAAAGCAGACGAGAAGCGTGGGACGCTCGCCGAGCAACGCGCTCAAAAGGCAACCAGAGAGGAACGAATGACTCGTAGGCAACATCAAGTCGACGTTCTGGAGGCGGCTGCAGATTCAGAAGAGACACTTTACGGCCCCAGAATAGATGACTCTATATAAGTCCTCAAATTTTATGTTAACTGTGAAAAACAAATATTCGAAACTTTAAACGTGATTATCTCGGACTGTGATTTTTCAAAAAGGGCCGTTGCGGTGTCCACGATTTCTTAAAAACCATGTCACCTATCAATCTAATTTTTTTCAGGCTACTTTATAACAATATTATCTCATACTTGGACGAAGGAATTCCCATTTGATAGAAAACTTTTTTTTGGGACTGAAAAAAATGAATTTTTAGACCCCTAAAAATCGATTTTTTCAGAAAATTCATCATCATTTTTGCAAAAATACTTATTTCGACAAATCCTTCGTCCAAGTACAGTAAAATTACATAAACTAAAGAAAGCTCTGGGTTAGATTGATTGCAGGTGATCCATTTTCAACTTATCATGGACACCGCGAAGGGTGTTTGAAAAAAGGTGTTTTGGCTCAACGGGCGCAGTGCCTACAATTGTCAATATTTTTCATTAATATTTGGGATAAAATATCTTCAAACATGTACAAATAGATGCGTAGTGGTTTGTCCTTAAAAAAATTTACCGTCTTTTCCAAAAAAATTTGTGAAAAAACCATTTTTTTCCAATAATAAGTATATATAACACCTTAATTGCAACATTTTCTCTGAATGATTTTCTCAGAGGAATTTTTATCATTTTTATGTAAAAGGCTGTGTAATTAAGAAATACGTTTATCTTGCACGATTTCAAAAAAAAAAAAATCTGCCCGCTTCGCGGACACATTCTCATCGCGTGCTTGCGTCTTTCGGGACGCTTGTGCCTATATATATTTTTTGAAATTCTTGATGTATTTAGCAGCCGCGCTGTAGGACATATGTGGTCCTTTTGGATGGGTACACAAAAAGACAGCTTCAAAACGTTTGGCGTAAACGGAACTCATTGTAATTCACGTGCGTTCTCTCGGACGATTCGAGCGATACTAGAACGACTTGGCAACAGCGCCGTAGTCCTTTGAAAGTACTTTAATTTAAGAAAAAAACGTTCAAAAATCTGTAATAGTTTTCGAGAAATCGACCAACGTTTCTTGTTGAACAGACTGTAAGGCTCTATCGACCTTAAGGAACACATTCTCATCAGGGCACTCGCGCTCGATATTTGATAAAAATTTTTAAAATTATTTTTCACGATTAAAAGGAAAACTACTCATCCTATGAAAAAATGGCCAAAGGAGAACTTGTAGATCTTTTTAAGAACAATAATTATGTTCCTCATCATTTTCCCTGTATCTCGTTTTATTTGGCTAAAAACTTCAATTTTCGATTTTTCAAAAAAATTTAGAAAGTTGTTATGCCAGTCTTGTATGGCTTTCAAATGTCAACATTTTTCACCTATTGACTTTTTTTCATATTGTAACGAGCAGTACTGTCGCTCGTTACATATTTCTATCTCTCACAGTCTATCACTGTCGGTTCACGTAATCGAGCGAGCGAGGCGAGAGTCCCACCAGCCGGCTACCCCTACCACCCGCCAGCTGTGCGTTACGTAACTATCGAGTGCTTATAAGCAGTGCAACTCGCACTTTTCAGTCAGTTCACCGGGTAAAGGATACGCTAAAGGATACGTCGGCTCACACCGATCTATCCTGGGCCAACTTGGGGATGATTTCCAACCTTAGGGGAAATTCATATTCCTGGAGATAATACCCATCCTGACGAACCACCTGATACCTGACCAGAGGGCACCCCCATGGCTAGCTATCAGGCATAGCGGGTACGTCGGCCCAAACCTGGCCTACCCCTGGTTCTCTCCTGTCTCTCCCAGAAGCCGTCCTACAAGACCCACTCTATACCTGACCAGAGGGCACCCCCAAGGCCAGCTATAGAGGTAAAGGGTGTGTTGAATAAAAATCAACCCACCCTGGGTTGATTCCTGTCTAAAACCGTACCGAGTGAATTCAATGATACCGCCAAAGAAAACGTGTCACAATTAGACGAACGTAATGTCTCCTTCCCTCCTCTCTCTCACACCGTACCGTAAACCGCTTTACCGAGAGAGATGGGTTCAGAAGACAAAATATCCGTCTCCACCGCCGATGATACGTAACTTACGTAACAGTCATTAAAATTCCGCTCGTTATGTTTTGCTTACAGGTACCGGCTTAAACACACACACACGCACACTCTAAAACGTCTTCTTTCTCTCACCACACCGAATCATGATTAAATAATTTTCGATTGTTTTATTCAAACAAATTGTAGTACGTGAATTACGTAAACAAATTGTACCTAAACTCACCGCGTTAATTTAGAAATTCAATGCTCTCGTTTTACTTTTTCACACATAAATTCTAGATTGTATTACATTTACACAACACACACTCATAAACATTCAATCTATCATTCATATTCATTTAGCTTTAATTTAGAATTGTATTCTTATAGGAGAATAAATACTTTTGTTAATTTTTGTAAAACATATTGATCTGCTTTTTTTTGATTATCTTTAAAACATGACCCTGGCTAGACTGAAGCGTCCGCTAAGATAATCATGGGAGATAAGATTCGTAAAAATCATATCGTTACAATATCGTGGGTTGATTGGCTTCTAATTTAAGTTTTCGTTCATTTTTTTAGATTTTCAAAATGTTATAAGTCTTTCAATTTTTTTTTTATCGAAAGAAGTCATTAAGAAAAATTGTTTGACTTTTTGATTACTACGAACATCCGTACATAGAATTTTTAAATTAAAAAAAAACAAAGTGGTTTCAATAATTTTCAAAATTCTCTAACTTTTTGAATTTTTATCCAAAATGGCCGACCAACGAACTTGACCTTCATTTTAGGACACTAAACAAATATACCAAAGGTCAATCCAATCGGTCAATTTTTTCGAAAGTTATCGTGCTAACAAAATAAAATCTACAGACAGACACATTCGTAAAAACATGTTTTTCGGGTTCAGGGGGTCCCAAAACGTGGACATTTAACAAAAACGGGGGGGGGTCAAATTTTACACAAATATAATACATTCTCTCTGATGAGAATGTAATAAAAATCAAATAAATTATCAAAAACCAAAATATTCTCTTGATCATATAATGGATAGATTAGTAGAGATTGAAACGAATAAGCGTGTAGAAGAGATGAGTAAGGATTCAAATTA
This sequence comes from Synergus itoensis, assembly GCA_904066005.1. Lineage (NCBI taxonomy): Eukaryota > Metazoa > Arthropoda > Insecta > Hymenoptera > Cynipidae > Synergus > Synergus itoensis. The sequence goes on from CAJFCP010025366.1 coordinate 18,577, forward strand.
TTAGACCAGGGATAGACATGGATATGAAAGTAGGGATTGAAAAAGATAGCCGCTGTAATAGATTACGAAAGGGATAGAAAAAGTTTAGTGTGGATAGACGGAGAATAAAGAAAGATTAGCGTGGATAGGAAATTATTGGCGAAAATAGACGAAGGATACGAAAGATAGAAATATTGAGATTCAAAATGAAAGAGATTATTGTAGATTAAAAAAGAGATAGAAATAGGTTGGCATAGATAGAGATGGATACATTTGGATACTTTTATCCTTTCTATTTCAATCCTGAAGATTGAAAAAGATTCAAATCGATAGACTTTCTATCTTTTTACTTCCAACAGGGCACTCACACAGTGATGGTTCCGAGCTCACATACTCAAGCAGCGCCCCTGATTGGTTCAGCTTAATCATTTCATAACTCAAAAACTAAAACTTCAATGCATTTTTATCAAAGGAATTTTCGATTTGTTTTTTTTTTTTTTTTTTTTGATTTTTAAACGGTCGTATAGGTTCGGAGAGTTAGAACTGGGACACCCTATATATTCAAAACCATTCAAAGCAATCTTTTACTACCTTAAGATTCCACAAAATACTTTAAAATTTCATGAATTTATAAAATTTATAAAAAAATTTCTTAAAATACATGGGTAGATGCAGTCACCCAATTTTTCTCCTGACTTTTATTTTGATATTTTTCTTCATTTATAAAATTTTATTTCAGGGATAATTACACTCTACAAATAAATCCTGCCTCCGGAGTCTGTAATGAAGAACACTTGAACTATTTCAAGTTTATTGGTCGGGTCGCGGGAATGGCAGTTTATCATGGAAAACTTTTGGACGGTGAGTTTCATTTTTATTAAAACATTAGCTTTTTAACTACTACTTAACTTAAATCTATAATTCATTTGAAAATGTTCAGAGTTCACTCTGAATTATTTTGAATTCCATTCAATTCGATTGAATTCCCTTGAATTCTTTGTAATTCCACCTTTAATCCTATAATCAATCTTTTTTTCAAACAGGACACTTTTTTGAGACTCAACATTTTTGTTATTTCTCATTCATCAAAGGTCGTTAGGGCTCGTCCATAAACTACGTGATATCTATCTCTTCCTATCTCTCAGTCTATCACTATGTCTGGTAATATCTATCTCTTCCTATCCCTCAGTCTATCTCTATTTCTAGTAATGTCTATCTCTTTATGTAAAAAGTCAAGCACACAAAAATTAATTGCGGTGTTTAAAGGTGGGATTTGTGTCCGGTAAATAAAGAAAGAGAAGCCAGCACAAATATGTTTAGAGTATAAGCACAGGTTTTCATGTATTTCAGCACTTCATTTCACAAGATACAAGAAAAAAGATCAATTTTAACTCGTTCAGAGTCTCAATGTATTTTAGCACTTCGTTTCAACGCACCAACATATCCAACACAAAAAATACATAGCAGTGTAGTTTTAGTAAAGAAGTAGCAAGAAGGAGAGAAAATGTGAGTCCGTTCGTTCTACCAACTTTCGTAAGACTAACTTGAATACGTCCAGTGACGTCAAACTGATAAGATAAGATAAGACGGATCCTACGAGAGTGAGAGAGACAGAGAACACTCTCACTACACGCATGGTCTATATATACCATTCTGAGCCCGACAGGGAATATTCGGAACACTTTACATCTCTTAGTCTATTTATTCACAAAAAAATTTTGTTCTTTTCTATCCCTAAATATATCTCCCATGCTAGAAATTTGTATTTCTTTGTATTCCCAAGGTTATCTATCCCTCATTAACTTATTAATCTTCATATTTTAAACATGCATAATAATTTTATAACTACAATATTTTGTTCATACATATTATTCTAATCATACCTCTAATGTATATAGCGCTGAGAAATCCTCATCTATAGGGACGCGAACCTGCAAGCATCGAGTTTGCTATCCAACGCTTAGTCCACTGAGCTATAGTGACAAACTTAGGAATTATATGGAGAAAATCAATATCACTCATCCACGCTTATCTCTTGGAATTCCCTCTTTTCTATCCCTTTTTATCTCTTTTCTATCCCCGCCTATCTTTTTCTATCTTCATTTCAATACACATCAACGCCTATCTCTTTCTATTTCCATATCTCAATACCAGGCCCCCCAAACCTCAATGCATTTTCGAGGGACAAAGTTTCAAGCGACTTGGATATGAAGTACTAGTAAATAAATGTCCGCTGGAGGCACTACAGTCGTCCTCAACACAAATAAAAATTGTCGTAAGTGATTAGACCACACAAATGTACGAAATTTGTATTTATTTAATCACTGACGACAATTCTTATCTGTGTTGAGGACGACTGTAGTGCCCCCAGCGGACATTTACTGGTACTTCGTATCCAAGTCGGTTGAAACTTTGTCCCTCGAAAATGCATTGAGGCTTGGGAGGCCTGCTCAATACTCATCAAAACGCCTATCTCTTTTGTTTTGACTCGAAAGTCGTAATTGCCTTGCCGTAGGTGGCTCGACAACTTAGTTCAATTCCTAATTTTCTTTATATTATTATTCACTTGTTTTTACTCTGAAAATAAATGTTTGAGGGATTTTGAATAAATAAACACACCTTTTTTATAGGGAAAAAGCCGGTTAAGGCACGAAAAACCCTTTTATTCAAGAAAATCAAATTCAAAGTTTAAGGGTATTTAAAGGTCAAATCGGCAAAAACTAGCTGTGAATCCGATCTCGGGTGTTCCAGTTAACTATATTTAAATTTTTTGTGCTCATTTTTTGAGCACTTTGCTTCCTCAGTATGATGAAGTTGCAAATGAATTTGCTTCCTCATAGAGGAAGCATTAACGATTTTCTTAAATATTTAAAAATATATATAAATCTTTTTTCTCTTAAAAAAGAATCTTTTGACCTCATCATTCATAGATTCCTCGCGTCGAGACAAATCGATTGACCTGTAGGATTAGTGTTTTTATTTGAACTAACATATTTCTAAAATTAAAGATTTTCAAAATTGAAAATAATCATAATTTTCTTTAAATTCAATTAAATCCATTAATCACACAGGTCAATCGATTCGTCTCGATGAAAGGAATCTTTCTTTCCTTTACATAAGCTATGAATTTTGATTATTTGAGAAGTTATTTACGAAAAATCAATTTAAAAAAAAAAAAATTTTAAATGTACATAAAAATTTTAATATTCAATATTTTGAAAAATCCTTTGGCACGTTTTGAGATATAGGCGGAGCCAATATACCTTACAAATTTCATCAATTTATCTACAACTGTATTTAAGTTAATAGGGCGACAAAAAATGGCGACATCCACACACACACACACACACACACCCGGACAATTGATTAGAATGTTGTATTAGACATTTATCACGTGAGGAAAGTTTAATTAAACCGTTTTAAAAATATTGGAAAAAGTAACGATTACAAAGCTTCCTCTATGAGGAAGCAAAATCAATTGAAAGAAGGAGACTAGCATTTCTGTGGTTTTGTGGGCCGCTGAATCCGAATCTGGAATCAGTTTGATTCCATCATGTGTGCATCAAGGTCAATTCAAGGTCAAATTTGTAAAAAAAAAACAGTAAAAAATCACTTTTTTAACATTACACAAATTTGACCTTGAATTGACCTTGATGCAGACATGATAGAATCAAACTGATTCCAGATTCGGATTCAGCGGCCCTCAAAACCACAGAAATGCTGGTCACCTTCTTTCAATCGATTTTTTTGCCGATTTGACCTTCAAATGCCCTTAAACTTTTCGTGCTGGAACCAATCGGACCCCGGATTCAGAATCAGCAAGTCAAAATACATAAGAATATATGGGGCATTATTCCTCAACTGCCCCAACATTTTAAGTTATATCTTTCGATTGGCTTCATATTTTCAGAATTTGTTTGCCTACTTGATGGTAGTTTATACCTCAAGTTATAGACTTTTATTGTCATCCCTTTCCAAACTACAGGGGGCGGAAGTTTCACCCCTCAGGTTAGTAGCGTTAGTTTCAAACGGCTATAACTTCCTTTCTAATAATGCGTATAGCGATCAATTGGAGCGAACCTCTCACCGGAACGCAGTGCTGGTAGGTGTTACATGAACTGGTGCGGGTGGCTGTTATGCATGTTAGGTTGTTCGTCTCTTTTTTGTGTTTTTTTGACTTTTTTTAACAGTAGATCTGACTAGTTTCTTGGGAAATACATCAAATTTGGTTGCAAATGAAAACTTTTTCAGTTGCAGTTGCCCATTTTCATTTGGAATGAAAGCGTGGTACTTGAGGGTGCCTGGAATTGTAACTGATGCGTTAAATCTGGTTTGTAGTTTTTTGTCATTTCTGTGTGCTCTTCCGTAGAACTGAAAAGAATGACTGTTTCTTTGAGCTTTTCTTTTGCCCATTTAAACAAATCATGTGCAGTCAAGATGGGATTTTGTGCTGACCGTTGCAAGCTATCTTTTGCTGCCAGTCTTTTTAAATTCCCACCGATTCCGTCACCTGGACCTTTTCCATGTGCAGTAGCTTGGAAATGCGATTCTGCCAGAATTCCAAAATCATTTTTGTGATGTAAAAGATTGATGAAAAAATACCTATTTTTAAAATGCTGTGCAGCTCCATCTGTAACATAATAAATTTTGTCGATAGTGTTAAATCTTTCTTTAAGATATTTAATGATACGATTCTGATAAAGGTACACAGCCGCCGTATCATGATTCAAATAATCTGAAATAATTGCCAGGCTTACATGTTTTAATTCTCTTCCCTCTTTATAATAGATAACAACTGTAAAGATGGTTGCCTGATCATTATTCCAGTGAAAAGACTGCAGCATTCTGAATGATGAAAGCATAGTTTTCAGCAAAGTCTAAAAGAATGAGAAACTGTCTCTCATTTAAACTAATTTTAAGATGCTTCAAAAACAATGCTTGTTGTTTCGCGTAAAACGCATGAAGTTTCAAATTCTTAAGTTTATTGCAGAGTTCTTCCACGAAATCATTACTGTCCGCTACCTCGGTTTTCAACGTACTTCTATCAGTTTGCTGCCAAACTTGATACGTCACTGTCTCTATATTATGCGAGTCTAATAGATTAATGAAGTATTTTTTCAGATTTTCAATGTCAGGGGAAGAATCGCATTCGTTAAAGTGGCAAGCATCAACCGGTTCATTGCACGTGATTTCTTTTAAACAGTCTTGATAATCTGACAGTATTTTACCACTCAAGACAATTTTATGCAAAGTTCATTAGCGAACATCTTTTCGTTTTAAAATGCCTTGAAAATCACGAAATAAAAAAAAAACTATTAAATACAAACTTACGATCTAAGAAAAAATATTTTCAATATCAAACGAAACGAAAATGTTGTTTAATAATGCGAATATTCTACTATCTATTCCTTCTAAACGAAGAATATAAAGTAAAGAGGAGCGTGATTGTTCTTTATATTATACAAAATAAATTCGATCTCCATTTTGAGAGAGATCTACGTGGCGAACCTAGTGGTCAAAAAATGAACCAATGCAGTCGCCCGGCTAGCAGCCCACTTATGCTTGAGGGTGCAGTCGTACGGAACGTGAAGGCGAGAGGTTCGCTCCAATTGATCGCTATATCTCCGATACTATCAGCCGTGCCATTTCTTTCGTTACATGATTTTATTGTAAAAAAACCAAGCTTTCTTTTAAAAATAGTAAAAAAAATATAAAAAATGTCGCTTTGGGAGAAAAACTTAAATAAACATTTAATTTCGTAATTTGTTTATGAAAATAAAAAAATAATAAAAAATGGATATAATGGAATGAAAGGGTGTGAAAAATTCTTTCGGAAGCACACGTCGAAAATTCAAATCGCATTATTAGAAAGGAAGTTATAGCCTTTTGAAACTAACGCTACTAACCTGAGGGGTGAAACTTCCGCCCCCTGTAGTTTGGAAAGGGATGGCAACAAAAGTCTACAACTTGTGGGATAAACTACCATCAAGTAGGTAAACAAATTCTGAAAATATGAAGCCAATCGAAAGATATAACTTAAAATGTTGGGGCAGTTAAGGAATAATGCCCCATATAGGTCTCGTTCTTGGTACAGACCACTGTTTTCTTTTTTTTTTTTTGTTTGCATGTCTTGACCTTGAAATGTCCTTGAGGATCATCTTCAGAAAAATAGGGGGTATCATAACTGAACGTAAAATTTTCCGTTGTTTCAGAATCTGCAATCAAAAATTTACTTTTTTCACATTATGTAAATTTGACCTTGAATTGACCTTGATGCAGACATGATGGAATCAAACTGATTCCAGATTCGGATTCAGCGGCCCTCAAAACCATAGAAATGCTAATCACCTTCTTTCAATAGAATTTTTTGCCTATTTGACCTTCAAATGCCCTTAAATTTGATGTGCTGGAGCCAATCGGACCCCGGATTCGGGTTCAGCGCGTCAAAATACATAAGAATATATAGGTCTCGTTCTTGATACAGACCACTTTTTTTTGTGTGCCTGTGTAATGTATGTCAAAGCTAGCTCCTTATTTTCGCTTATTTATACCAAGATAGTAAGTTTTCAAGAATTAATACTTTTCTAAAAGCTCGTAAACTTTCACCATCAAAAACGAACACGCTTGTTTGGATTTGCCTTTCAAAAAACTACTGAAAAAACTTAGGAAAAAGACGATTAAATACGTCTATGAAAGCTAGTTCTTTAGGTTCTGTTATATAAAAATCGAGACTTTAAATGTTTTTAAATTGCAAAGAATTCAATGTTTGTTTTCATTACTTCAAAGTTTTTAAAAATTCTTCAAATGAATTCAAAACTTTTGAGTTTAAGTGTGAAGTTGCACCAAAGAGTCAAGGCCTCTTAAAAATAGTATATTACACTACAAGGGTAGGAAGTTTGAAATTCCTGCACTGCGTACCATGATGTGAGGTTCAGGGCTTTCAACCTTCTGCCGGTATTATTTTTCTTTATAGCTCTATATTTATTATAAACACTTATACAAACACGGTCCAGTAGATAGCCCGTTTCGCGGTCATGTTTAATTTTTTTTTCTCACTTCAGCGCCTCTTTCGGGTACTCACAAAGCTGATTTACTTTCTGCCGCTGCCTGTCCCGACATTTTCAAGCACGAGCGGAGCGAGTGCTGCTGGTCGGGGGCAGGCATAAAATATGTATTGAAAGCCATGGAAGTGTGATTTGTGTCATTTTTGATTAAATTTTTAGTTGATATCGCTTTTTATAACTTATATTCACTGACACATAAAAACACTGACAAATTCCAAGCAAGCAGCTTTGAGGTTAGACATAAAAACAAATGTAACAGAGATTAGCGACTCTACAAACTGGCGGGAGTAGCATGTAGCAGTTGGTAGCAGTAGCACGTTTTGGCTTTCCACCGGAGAAATGCTGCCATTGGTCAAAATTTGATTTTGAATGCGCGCCAGATTACAGCCAATGGCAGAATTTTTGAGCGGGAAGTCAACATACGCTGCGCTCAGACAATAGACATATAAAAATAGACTGCGTGAGAAGGCCGAAGAACCGATAGTGGAATAGAAAGAGAAAGCTACATAAGGAGTCTTCTTCTTATTCTTAATTTCTTCATTGGCTAGTGCCTGCTTTTAGAAAGCTTTGCACTTACGGCCATGACCAGGTAAATTTCGTAGCTAACGTAAGGCCTTCCCTCCTTCGCGCCATCTAGAACAAAGGTGAAAAGGCTCCCGACCAACGGGACAACAGGGTGGGGAACCCAGCCCATCGCCCTCGGATGGTGGACCCTGGGCTCCCAACACTCAAGGCGCTGCCCCATGACGGCAGAAAAACGCCGGCGCAAAACAGAAATCCACGAGAGCAACAGAGATAGACAGATCTGTCCCCCTCCCCCACTCCCACGAACCCCCGCCCCACGCCGGCGCAACACGCCGGCACTGGACCGCATCCTCATCAGACGGCAGCGCAAGCATCAATCCAATTGGACCAGCGCGCGCGCGAGCGGTAAATTTTGAAAAATTAAATTTTTAAATTGGCGAGTTTGAGGAATCTGAAAACGTGAGAAACTACTCTGAGACAGGGGTTATTTAAAAATTGTTCAGAACGGAAAGGGGGAGGGCAGTTCAAGGCTTTAGATAAAGCTTTAATGAGATTAGGTCGGAAATTTTGGAATCTGGGGCAATCCCAGAGAACATGATCCAAGTCTTCTTCGACATTAGGATCACAAGGACAACCAGCGGAATCTATAATGTTTTTGCGTGCTAAACTGGCATTTAAGGCGTAATGGGTGCTTCTCATGCGACAGAGGGAGACAATCCATTCTCTTCTAGCAATAGAGGAGGCAAACCATGGTTTCTTGCGTTGTTTATAGAAACGTTGGGTGTAATACACACCTTTTGAATTGCCCATAGCAAGAATCCAGGCGTGACAGCTGTCACTGAGATCCTTAGAGGCCGAGTGAAAAAAATCAGAGTGAGGGAGGGAAATATTTAAGAAATTAGCATTTGTAGCTGCTAATTTTGCAGCTACGTCTGCCTGCTCATTGCCGAAGATTCCCTTATGACCAGGGATCCATTCTAGAATAACAGTAAAATTAAGTTTAGCAAGGGTGGAAAGACGGTTTCTAATAAGGAAAATTAAGCTAGACTTGATGGTGTTGGGACTCGGTGAAGCCACACTCTGGAGAATACTTAACGAGTCGGTAAAAATAACCGACCTTGAAAAGTTACTCTAAAGGATGTAGTCCAAGGTGTAAAGAATAGCTATAGCCTCAATAGAAAAAATAGAGGCATGGCTGGAAATTTTCCATGAGCGAGAAAAATTTGTAGACGGACAGACATACGCGCAGCCCGCGGAGTTGTCAGATTCTGATTTTGAGCCATCTGTAAAAAATTGTATGTAATCGTTATACTTTATGTCTGTTAAATCGCAAAATAAGTCATTTGGTGCAGGGCTGCCCTGAACCAATTTACCTATGCCTAGTTCAATCTGAGGAACTGAAAGGTGGTCTTCATAAGGAAATTCAAAAAATGGGTGTACATATGCTCTTCTAATTTGATGTTTAAAGCCCTTGACTTTGCCAAAGGCATTGAGAAGAACAAATATATCCCTAATACGATAAGTATTTTTGGGTTGAGAATGATTCCAGAGGGTTAGTAAACTGTCAGGAAGAGGGTGATCTAAATAGGAAAACGTTTTAGTTATATATTTTTTGGCTAAATAGCAAAATCTAATTTTCAAGGGAGGCTGACAAGTTTCCGCGAGCATAACGTTTATGGGGGTGCTGCTGCGGTACCTGAGAGCCAATCTCAGTGCTTGGTTACGAATTTTTTCTAATTTATCAAAGTGTTTGTGATTCTTGAAAGTAAAAATATGCGAGCCGTAGTCGATACAACTTCTAATTATTGAGTTGTAAACCGTCAGAAGAATAGTGGGATCGGCCCCCCACCATATTCCTCTGAGAACTCTTAAAATATTCAAAACTTTGCCGTATTTGTCAGTTAAATAGGTGAAATGAGCATCAAAGCAAAAATCAAAATCTAAAATAATGCCAAGAAATCTTGCGCAATTTGATGGAGTGATACTAATGTTATTTAAAGTTAGGGAGAGAGCCGGATCATTAAAATTGAGCTTTAATTTGGAAAATAGTATGAGTTTGGTTTTTTCTGGGCAAATTTCAAGACCTCTTTCCATAAGGTAGGGAGAGATCAGGTTCAAGCACTGCTGCAGACTGGATAAGCATTTTTTTGGATCCCTAGATCTACAAAGGATGGCTATATCGTCTGCGAATTCAATAAGGATGCAGCCATTGGGTAGGAGCGATATAAAATTCCTAATATAGATGGAGTACAGAACAGGACTGAGGATACTGCCTTGTGGCAGACCGACAGTGCTGATCCTTGGTCCAACAACCTCACCATTAATTTTGAAATACATGTTTTTACATGCAGTGGAACTATATATAAAGCGAGCCACGGGATAAGGAATACCCAAATCGCGCAAGTCCTTCATTAAAATCTGTGGGATAACACTGGGAAAGGTTCCCTTTAAATCTAAAAAGATGGCAGCTGTGACCTCCTTGTTTGCGAAATCAGACCAAACCTCGGTTGCCAGTATGGCCAGATTATCAGCGCAAGATCTGCCCTTCCTGAAACCGAATTGTGAAGGTGATAAACTTAAGTTGTGTTCCAAATACCAGTTAAGTCTATTATGAATCAGTTTTTCCATTAGTTTGAACAAACATGACGTTAGTGAAATTGGGCGGAATTTACCCTGAGTTGATTTTGGAATAAAAAAGATGAGAAAATTGTTCCAAGAGTTTGGAAATGATCCAGTTTGAAAAATTTCATTGTAAATTGCAAGAAGAGCAGATCTAGCTTCTTCAGGAAAATGTTGAATGATGTTATAATCTATTTTGTCTAAACCTGGGAATGATTTGATTTTGAGTGAAGAAATGGCTATATTGAGTTCTGAATTAGAGAACGGCGTCTGAAAAAAGGGGTTATCTCTAAAATCGTTGGGGAATTTGTCATTGAAAACAGTTGGTGGGCAAATTTCTTCAATTAAAGAATTTAGGTGGTTAATCACCTCTCTATCAGCTGAACAAGAGGCGGTGGCTGGCTGGGTGAATTTGTTTTTGAAAATCTTGATAGTCCTCCACACCCTCGAGTGTGGGGTCATCCTATCAAGGGAGTTGCAAAAGCTTCTAAAGGAATCTCTTCTAGCTGCATTTAGGGTTCGTTTGGTCATTGCTTCAATTCTTTTTAAATTTACGTAATTGGGATAATCAGATTTACTTCTAAATTTTGCAATGGCTTTCTTTCTTTCAGAAACAGCCTGGTCACAGTTTTTGTCCCACCAAGGTGCTGGGACAAAATGTTTATTTTTAGTTATTTTAGAAAAGTTATTGCCAGGACCCAAAGTGGGAACTGGTTTAGAGGGGGGACAGGCCGCGGAGACCGCCTTGTCCACTCCTTCAACAAAGATGTCGTATTTGACTAAAGGGTCTAAGTTAGGTGATTCTAAATTTAGCTTTTCATCTATAATGAATTTTAATAAAATAGAGGAAAACTGTGACCAGTCAATTTTCTTTAAATTATACTTATGGGAGGTGTAGACCGAAATAGGGATGGGCAAACCCAGGCATGTGATCACTGGAAAGTGGTCACTCCCGAGATTGTCATTCCAGACATCCGAGGAAGCTATAGTAAAAAGGTGAGAGGTGATAAATACAAGGTCGAGAACTGACTGAGAGTTACCTGGGCGATTACGAAACGTGGGGTTACCATTATTCAGACAAATAAAATCGAGGTTATCTAAAGTAGAGCGGAGCTCAGAACCGTTATAACAGTCCTGAAGGCTGCCCCAGGATGAGTGGTGGCAATTAAAATCCCCACCCACAAACACATTGTTGTTGTTAACTGCGAAAACGGAGTCGAAGAACGCCGTCTAGCATCTGCTAGGAATTTTATTGTCCGATTAGGGAACTCTGTAGACTGAAACAATCAGGAGTTCACCCATGGAGGAACCTATTGACACCGCCAACGTCTCGAGCTCGTTTTCCACGTTAACTATAGAAGAAATCCTTGTGAAGGATATACCTTCGCGAATGGCTATGGCCAAACCACCGCCTCTATTTGATAATCTATCTGCTCTAAGAATATTAAAATGTTTGAGATCAAATCTTTTGTCAGGTTTCAAAAATGTTTCGCAAAGAAGTATGATATCAAAGTCATGGGAGATGTTAAGTAGGTCACCCTTCTTGTTCATCACACCTTGACAATTCCACTGCATGATATTTAATTTATTAATTTGGGCCATTTTGTGGGGGAAGTAGTGAGCAAGATAGCGAGTTAACGCAGTTGTGGAGTTGAGTTAGCAAGCCATGACTCTCCTCAGAACTCAATAAAGTTCCGGAGACGAGTGCTCCCATCAGACCTGTGAGGGCGACAAGACTGCTATTAATAATAGGAATAGCTTCGGAGGAATTCGGCGAAAGTGGGGGTATTTCTGAAGGAGGGTCAGGTAGTAGTTTTCGCAACGCGCTACCTTGTACGATAGGCTATGGTCAGCTGCGTACAAGCGGAAGTCCTGTTGGAATTGATATTCCGAGCAGTCTCTGGAGGTAGTCAAGTGAGAACCATTGCAGTTCACACACTTAGGTGCTTTTGGTGATGCATTCGGGCACGGGATGCTCGTATCATGATCACTCGGGCCACCGCAGCGTACACAACGGGGAGCCGAGCGACACTGAGAGCTAACATGACCAAATCTCCAGCATTTATGGCACTGTATAACAGGTAAGTTGTAGCAGTGAACAGCGGTGGAAACCCTATATAAGGCTATCTTGTCTGGACGGGAAGTACCTTTAAAAGTTAGCAGGACTGAGCGGGAGGGAACTATTTCGGCTTTTTTGGTATCTTTATTAATGATTTTCCTATTGAGGCGTCGGAACTCTAGAACAGAAGAAGAACCCCTCAATGGACCGAGGATTTCAGCATTGTCCTTGATTTCGTCAATAGTGAAATCAAGGGGGATGTCGCGAATAACACCCTGGCATGTGACGAAATTCGCGGGGATAAATGCTATCAAGCCTTTTGATTTCAGCGTGGCATCGTCCAAAAGTCGGTTAGCGGCACGTCCGGAATTTAGCGAAACTGTAACTTTTGCGAAGCCGTTCGCTTTAACGTCTTTAATCGTGTTTTTGTAGGTGGAATTAAAGAAACGAGCTAGAGTCATGTCGTTTAGGGTTTTTTTTGCATCTTCCGAAGATTGATCGCGTTAAATTAAAACTTTACATTCGCCTTTGTGGATTTCGCTGTATCGATGGGCAGTTGAGGGGCCCTTCCTGTTGTTATTGGGGGTGGTAGGGATGTGGTTTGTTTTGATCTTAATGTTAAAAGGGTTGGCATCTTGCATAGTGCCATCCTGAGCCACGGGATCGCGAATCACGGGAGGTTGAGTAGAAGACTCTAACAGCCCCGACTCACACGCTTCCATGTCCCAAGAATCATCACCCGGCAGTTTCACATTGGCAGCATCACTGATTTGGGATGGTGGGCTTTGGGACCCTTTTTGTCGTTTAGAGTTGTCCGAACTCTGTTCCGAACGAACTAACTCTTCGCGTCTCCTGGATTTCCGGTAGACAGGTTTGGAGATTGAAAGCAGAGCATCCGCAGCGCTGGTGGTGTCGAATTCGAATTCGAGATGATTTGCGCCGCGGTTTTCAGGATTTGGGTTTGGGTTGACCCCTCCCCCCGTGTCTGGAATCTCGCCCTGATTGGAGTTCATGACTCCCGGGCCTAGCGAATAATTAGATTGTAATTAGATTATAATGAGAGGATAAAAAGAAATTAGAGAAAAATGAGGGAAAAAATGCGCGCGCGCGCGCCACACAGTGACAAAACTATGGCCGACGCCACGCGCCGGCCGACGAGAGAGGTTACCTTACAAGAGCACCTGGGTGGATAGATATCCACACGCGCTCTCCGAGGGTACAAAATGAAGTATGCTAGCTGGGATATGACTCCCGCTCTCATACACGACAACTCACTATCGCAACACGTACGATAATTAAATTATATCGAAAGTTTGCGAACACACTTGCGAAATTACGACTGTCTCCACACCTACATAATGAGTCTCTACCTGCCTTGTCACGCATGCGCAGTAGCGTTTATACGATAGAAAATATAAAGACAGAAGGACCCCATATGCAGATGCTTTCTCTTTCTATTGCGCTATCGCACCCACTTACGCACCAGCTCCACCACTCACGTTGTCTAATCTTAATAACAATTTGACTGTTATTACTTTATGTAAATTTATTGTATTAAATGTATTATCATGGAAAAATTTTTCGTATTGCTGACACACATTTAATCACTTAGAAACTTAATATATTTCACTTTTTTCGTTACATATTTTGTACTCGTATATGCCAAAAACATTTAACTTCATTTTTCCATTAAAAAAACACGAAAAAGTGGTTCAGATTTAAAAAAAAACATAAGTATTTGCATTTTTGCCACGTATTTTAAAGAAAGTCGGCCCTATAAGTAATCAGCGTCACGATTTCGCCTGGTGGCCGTGATCCACCTTTCAGCCAACTTTTATAATACAGGCCTCCATGAAAGTGCCAAAGGGCTGAAGAATAGTGTCTAATGTTTAGTGTTTAAATTTTTTGGAGTGTAATTAACAATTTGTTCTCACGTGCATCTTTGTACGAATGGTAGCCAATAAATAAAATGCTCACATTACAATACACACGTTTTCATACATCATTCTAAAAATTTTAAATTTACCAAATTTGTATGTTACACATAGTACTAAATGTAAAATATTCGAACAATGTATCCTTATCAATTTTTTCGATAAAAAGAAAATTATCAGAATTATAGCATTTAAAAAATGATCGAAAATTCTTAGTAATAAGTAATTCGAACAACGTATCCTTATTACTTTCTTCGATATAAAGAAAAGTATTATAATTATAGCATTTACAAAATTAAAAAAAAAAATCTGTTCCCTGGGCACATTTCTCATCACATGTCGCGCTTATCCTCGCTAACCAACTTTTATCACTGCAAGTACATTTATTTTAATTATATTTGTTTCACATGAAGAAGAGATCTAATTTACTTAAGGTTCTATCGACCTTAAGGAACACATTCTCATAAGGGACTCGGGCTTCGCGCTCTGATCTTATTAAAAATATTTTTCATGATTAAAACGGAAACTACTCATCCTATGTCAGTCTTGTATGGCTTTCAAAAGTCAACTTTTTTCACCCCTAGACTTTTTTCATATCGTGCGTTATTTGGCTTTAAATTTTAATTTTTGTTAGTTTTTTAAAATTTTCGAAATGTTATAAGTCTAATAATTTTTGTTTTTATCCAAAATGGCTGGCCAACCAACTTGACCTTCAGTTTAGAACACTAAACAAGTGTACCAAGGGCGAATCCAATGTATTAATTTTTTCGAAAGATATCGTTTTACCAAACTAAAAATTCTACAGACATACAGACAGACAGACACATTCGTAAAAACATGTTTTTCGGATTCACGGGGTGGACATTTGACAAAAACTGGGGGGGTAAAATTTTAAACAAAAATCTAATACATTCTCTCTGATGAGAATGTAAAAAGGAAAAAGAGTAGAATTTTTGCTTTTGAACTGTTAAATAAAATTGCTGTTGAACATTTTTAATTGCGAAAAGTTTAATACTAAATTCCAGAAAATGTCTGACAACAAATCTTATTAACTATTAATTTTTTTTTTTAATTTACAAATTCTATATACGGATATTCGTAGTACTCAGAAAGTCGAACAATTTATCTTCTTCACTTTTTTGGATAAAAAAAATTATTAGACTTATAACATTTACAAAACAAAGACAACGAACGAAAATGAAAATTTGAAGTCAAACTATACTATCTTATTCTAAAAAGATGATGAAATCGAAGTCGAAAAAACCTAACGCCTTTTCCGGCAATCTGATTCGTCGTCGCGTAAGTATCGATAGTGCCTTTCGACAATCGATACTTGCGTGCGCTCATTTGAATTTGGTTTCATTAATCACCATTTTATCACTAGTCTCAACTCGAAATATATCGAAAACCTTGGTTTTAAAAAAACAGTTTTATAGTAATATTTAAAATAAACAATTAACTAATTTATTATGACTAATTAATAAATTAATTTAATAATTAATTAACCGATTTTTCAAATAATACTGTACATCTATAAATACGGTAGTTTTTTTTATAAATTGAAACCATAATTAAAGATCCATACTATAGTAAACATAGATGTTGTATCAATAGTTTATAAAATATCAGACTTTAAAGAAATATGAAGTATCATGAGTTATAAACAAAAATAGTGGGTAATTATATTCTTCTAAAAATTTACTACATTTACAGTTGAATTGGATGTTTAAGCGAGGTTTCGCCTTCTAAAAAAAACTTAAGAAATTTACAGTTTTATAATAATATTTAAAAAAATCATTTAAAAACATTCTCATCGCGCGTTTCGCGCGCTTGTGCCCTGCGAGAAGCTTGCACCTTATAGGACGTTCGTAGGTATCTATATGTTTTTTTTTTAAATTACTTTAAATTTAAATTTAATTAAATTAAATTTAAATTTAATTAAATTACAGCGTTGAATGCAAAATGAAAATAACTTACTTAAGGTTCTATCGACCTTAAGGAGCACATTCTCATCAGGGCACTCGCGCTTCGCGCTCGATATTTGATTTAAACCTCGCGCGCGGCTCTGTTTAACAATATTCTTCATGATTAAAACGAAAACTACTCATCCTATTGAAAAATGGCCAAAGGAGAACTTGTAGATCTTTCTAAGACCAATAATTATGTTTCTTATTATTTTCTCTGCATTTCGCGTTATTTGGCTCAAAATTTGAATTTTCGATTTTTTAAGAAAATTCAAAAAGTTGTTATGCTTATCCTATAGGGCGTCCAAAAAGAAACATTTTTCATCTTTAAACTTTCTTTCATATCGTGCGTTGTTTGGCTTCTAATGTAAGTTTTCTTTCATTTTTTTGGATTTTCAAAATGTTGTAAGTTTCAATTTTTTTTTTATCCAAAAAAAGTAATTAGGAAAAATTGTTCGACTTTTTGAGTACTACGAACATCCGTGCATAGAATTTGTGAATTAAAAAAAAGTGGTTTCAAAAATTTTCAAAATGCTCCAACTTTTTGAATTTTTATCCAAAATGGCTGGCCAACGAATTTAACCTTCATTTTAGGACACTACTAGCGCCGCCGACGGCCGCTACGCGACCGTCAACGTTGATGTCAGTTCAAATTCAATTTTCAAAATATAATTACACATTATATTGAAAAGAAAATTAATAATTCTCGTGATTATTATTCTGTCTATTATAACGATGGAATTCAAATTTAAAAATAAATTTGTCATTTTAATAACTTATTAATGTTTTAAAATTAGTAATTGTATAAGTTAGCAATTAATATATTACTTTTATTTGTAATTAAAATAAATAAAATGTTTCTAAAATCGTATATGAATTTTCAATAATTTTGTGCTGATGATATTGACTTAAATAAAGTGAATTCAACCATAAACTTCTGTATAAACAAAATTCTTAACTACATTTGTGTCTCTTTGGTCTCCTAAATATGTTTTAAGAGAATCCCAAGAGCGAACACGCGACAATGCAACATAGAGCTGACCATGATTAAAAACATCTCGTCTGAGATCTATTCCGATTCTGTCGAAGGTTTGTTCTTGTGATTTATTAATTGTCATTGCAAAAGCTAATTTAATTGGAAATTGTCTTCGTCCAAATTGAAAAGGGTATCGATCATCACTGTATAAAGTTATGCGATTTATGAACACTGTTTGTCCCATTTTATCACCAGTTAAAATTTTGCATTTCAATAAATGATTTGCTAATTCTAAAACTTGAAATCTAGTTCCATTGCATAGGCCCTCGTTAATAGAAATATTTCTAATTAACATTGTAATATTATTATTTTTAGGTAGTTAAGGGAGGATAATAATATACCTTCGGCACTAAATTTCAGGATTTGCAAGATAAGATAAACTTTATTTTTGCCTGGGCGCCAGATCTTTCTTGGATCAATAAAACAAAATCAAAAATATCCGAATAAGAAACAGTTAGGGCTTTCTTGGCCAACCAACTAAGAGAATATGATTTAATCAGGGCTTTCTTGGCCAACTGATTAAAAGGAATTGAATTAGGACTTTCTTGGCCAACAAATTCAATCAACGCGACATAAGATAAGATAAGAGAGATGTTGTTCCTGAAATTTAATGAACCGGAATTTTACTCGGCTAGCTAGGCTCAACGCATTTTGGTAGAGGGGAGTGGTTCTTTTATTATTCGATAAAGGTTTCTTAATTTTAATAAATAATTACTCAGATAAATTCAAATTAAAAGATTTCACAATGCATTTATTCAAATAATCGGAATCGACACAAATCAAAGTTAGAGTTTCCTTAACAAACAGATCAGTTCTCAGAAAATTTCACAAGATAATAACCTGAAGCAATAACGAAAATCAATAATCATAATTAATAACTAAAACTAATGCTCAATCCGAGACATTCCATGACTCAAAAGGAAAATAAGAAACTAATCGGAATTATAGGTTACGTAAGAAAATCAATAAAAAAAGGAATTCAGCAAATCACAAAATTGGGGAAAAATCAATGAAATTTTGAGACTAACATTTCAGATAATTTTCGAGAAACATCAGCAATAAAGGGCAAAATTCAGAAAATTCAGAAATACAAATAACTTCAGCAAGAAATGATAATTCACAAAATTATACATCTTGAAAAGATAAATAAATCAAAATCGAACAATGTGATGAAAAACTCTGTGTTCACGTGCTCGATAAATGAAAATATTCGATATATCAGCAGAATCAATTTACAAGGTACAAAGGTAATAATTAGCCACGTGAACAGAGGTTTTACCGCAAAGAAACAGAAAAACTTTACCGGCTGAATCGTTGTACAATCGTAGATTTAGATAAGCATTTCTCAGAGTGACGCGTCTTCGCGAACAAATATAACCACTTGGCAGCTTCGAGAATCACTGTAGGAAAGAGAGTGAGTGACTCTCCGCACTTCTATAAGTATTTTCTGACAGGCGGCCATTTTGATTAGACTTGACGCTCATTGGTCGGAAAGTTACACGAGAGAATATGAAAAGTTACTATGTGGCGCGTAATATGGAAGACTACAAGTATGATTTCTCGCCTATTTGCCAATAGTAATACAAAAGTATATAAATCGATGGATGAAACAAAGTCTTTCCTCTCCGACAGTACTGTGAATTAATGAATTTCAGCTCACCAGGCAATAATATGGTTCTTGCATGAAAGACATAATTCAAAAGATAAAGTACTTCGGGCCTTGGCTACAGAGGTCTCACTAGCATGCTGGAGATTGACCGTGAATCCTTCTCAAGCCATGATGATGCAACGCAGAGAACGCAGGAAGCATAACAAGACGAGGGAGTTGGCAATAATCACTGAAGATGGAGTTTGGCGGTAATATTCGAAATCCTTCCATCTCATCAAGCCAAGATAATCCAACGCAGAAAGGCAAGATGAATCATCCAGACAAGGGAGAGTTGGCGGCAATATTAAAAATCCTTCAGTCGAAAAGGCATCAAGCAATCTCCTTGGACGTCTCCTTGGATATCGATGATCCTTCGTTCCAGATGGTGTTGATCTCCGAGAAAATTGTACAACAAAAAAAGAAAAAGAAACGAATCAGCCTTAAATTATTAAATAAAATAACAGAGGAAAGAACGAGTCATGGAGTGTCTGTGTGATCCTAGAAGTGCCAATTAAATAAAATTGAGACTTTTGTGTGTTGCAAAAAATTGCAACATCACAACATAACGACAGAATTAATCCTTAAGCGTAATTCATGAGAAGGTAAATTAGGAGGATTCAATGTTTCTAAATATTCTGGCAACAAAGCTTCGGCAATCTCTCCATTATCGCAATTTTTAATAGTATTGACACTGGTATAAATTTTTTCCGTGGATACATCTAGTAATTCCACGATTCGCCTATTAACATCGTCAACATCAACATTTCTGGCTGATAATATTGCCAAATTTGTAAGTTTATGAAATTGCTTATTTCTAATTACTGATCCGTAGACATTTACAGCAATGTCTGTATTAGAAGGAGCTATGCAGTGTTGTGGCAAGTGCAGATCATTATCATTATTGTTAGCAGTTCCGTCTCCGACGGATAATAAAAATTTTGCGAATTCTGTCTCTTGTGGTAAAGTGCGCATATTTTTAGTGAGAGAAAATTTTGAGAAAGCAGGCCACAATGAGCTGAACTTAATGCAGAGATTTACCAATTCATTGCGAGTGGCATTAATTTTAACGGGTAACAATTGCCTAAAATCACCTCCAAGCACCATAATTTTTCCTCCAAATGGTTTTTCGTTATTTAGTATATCACGCAAATTACGATGTACTAATTCTAATGCATGTCTTGGTGCCATTGGTACTTCATCCCAAATGAACAAATCAACACTTTTCAAATATTCTGCCTCTTTTGATTGTGCTTTAATGGTTTGTGATGAATCACCATATAATGCAATTGGTAACTTGAATGTTTTATGAACTGTTTTACCATAAGGAAGTAAGGTGGCTGCTATGCCAGTATATGCCATGGTACATACTTTCTTCTTTTGGCTTAGTAGCAAGTGGTATAAAGTTGTATAAACAAATGTTTTTCCAGATCCACCAGGGCCGTCAATAAAGAAACATCGACATGTATCATTTTCATTATCGTGTAATAAAGTTTCTAAAATTTTGTCGATAATTTGTTTTTGGTTTTCATTAAGTTTTTTGTATTGTTCTTTGCCCATAGCTTCATGTTGTTCCGACGATATATCATCTTGAATATCATCAAATTCTGTAATTTGAGGCATTGATGGAAAAGCAGCAAGACTTGAATTTTCTGCACTGAGCAATGTATTTATACGAATATAAGCAATTCTCTGCGCTTGATTTATAGGCATTGTTCTGCAAAAATCTTGAGATAATGCATCTTTGAAATCATCCCATAATTTTTCTGGGTGAATCGGATGGCAATGAATCAAAAGCCTTACAAATAAATATCGTAATTCTTGAGGCATCATCCAAAATGCAGCTTCATGCATTACATTATTCCACTCATTATCATCTTCAATTAAACCTAATGTTAAGCATGTAGTAATGAAACTGTCATGTATTATGCCGTTTACTGTTCTCAAGTTTTCAAAACTTGTTGCACCTTTTATGGTTATCAATAATAATCGGAGATGGAATAATTCAACTTGTGTTGGGCTAACGGAGTACATACGACCCAAAGCATTAAATTGTTTTTGACGTTTATTCCA
>CAJFCP010025366.1:39874-50610 GCA_904066005.1 Synergus itoensis
AGTTTTAATCTGTCCTTTTCAGGACAATAAATAGTGTTGCACGTGGTTACATTTTTAGGTTATGTCTCGTGCGATCTCACAAAGATGATTCCAAAAATATAAGGAAATAAATTATAAAAAAAAAATAACTTACACAGTATTGTCTCCTACTTGAAACGAATCTAATTCTTCGTTGCAAGTCAACTCAATGCCACGGATGGAAGTCATGACGACGGATTCACGTTATTTTTGTGAGCAGCAAAAAACATACTCCGTCAGCCAGCGTGTTGAAAAAGAAAGGGCCTACCTTCACTCCCATTCCGCCAACCGATGAAGCGATGAGTGCGATGCCGATTATAGCGCCATCGGCTTA
Organism: Synergus itoensis; assembly: GCA_904066005.1. NCBI lineage: Eukaryota > Metazoa > Arthropoda > Insecta > Hymenoptera > Cynipidae > Synergus > Synergus itoensis. Next base: position 40,227 of record CAJFCP010025366.1, read on the forward strand.
AAGGTGCATTCGCATCTATGTTAATGCACCTTTTAAGCCAAATAAGCTGTTCATTTTGAGACAACATGCGAGTATGCCTTCTATGACTTTCAATGCCAATGCTCTTTTCTTATTTCGATACTTTTCGAGACAAATTCGAGACTTTTCGATATTCGACTTTGTTTAATTCGAGATTTCATGCCATGACTTTTCTATAATAGGAAAAGAGTATACCAAAGGCCAATCCAATCGATCAATTCTTTCGAAAGTTATCGTGCTCACAAACTAAAAATCTACACAGACACACACACACATTCGTAAAAACATGTTTTTCGGGTTCAGGGGGTCCCAAAACGTGGACATTCGACAAAAACGGGGGGTGGTCAAATTTTACACAAATCTAATACCTTCTCTGATGAGAATGTAAAAACCACAATTAAACATCAATATAACTGCACTGAAAGAAATTTAGTAACAATACTTGGTATTTCAATATTCATAATTGATATAATCGATTACGATTTGGGGAAATCGTGTAAATATACAAATTATTGTTAGCATACTTACGAAACTTTAAAATTCTGGAAAGCAAGAATTGGTAGGGTCGGTGCACCGGTTTTGGCCACTGCTCCTACTGTGGCCACTATCACAATTTTCTTAATTTATTACGGTTCCGTTGGCTTTACTGCATGTTGACGAACGCAGTTTTTTGACGAGTCATCAAACTCCGTTTGTCAAAATGCAATAGAGCCAACGAAACCGTAATAAATTACGAAAATTGATGGTGGCCACAACAGGACTTACGGTGGCCAAAACAGGTGCGCCGACCAATAAATTCAATAGCAAAGATTGATATTTTATGTGTTATGAACTATATATTAAATTAAACTATGAACTTTGAGTTTTATAGGAGTAACAGTAACATGATTTGAATTTTAAAAACTTAACCAATTTTCAAAAATAATATATATTTTTAAAAAATGTTTCCTTATATTTTATAAATTAAATAATTACAACATATGTTTTGCTTTATAAAAAATAATAGTTGTTAGATTGTTTTCAAAATTAACTACGTTTACAGTTGTATTGATGTATAATTGTGGTTTTTTTTTCTACCCACTGTTTTTGTTTATAACTCATGATACTTCATGTTTCTTTAAAGTCTGATACTTTATAAACTTTTGATACAACATCTATTTTATGTTATAAAAAATAATAATTATTAGATTGTTTTAAAAATTTACTATGTTTACTGTAGTATGGATCTTTAATTATGGTTTCAATTTCTAAAAAAACTACCGCATTTATAATTCTACAGCATTATCTGAAAAACCGGTTAATTAATTATTAAATTAATTTATTAAGTAGTCATAATAAATTAGTTAATTTTTTATTTTAAATATTACTATAAAACTGCTTTTTTAAAACCAAGATTTTCGATATATTACAAGTTTAGACCCATGATTAAATAATGATTAATTAAATCAAATTCAAATGAGCGCGCGCAATTATCGATTGTCGAAAATCACTATCGATACCTACATGACGAATCAGGAGTGCGGAATAAGCGTTACGATATTTCGACTTCGACTCAATCATCTTTTTAGAGGTAGATTCATCGTACTCATAAATCCGATCAATTTATCATTATGACTTTCTTCGATAAGAAAAATTAACAACCCTATAAGATTTATGAAATTCAGAAAATAAAAATTTTTAAGAAAACTCAAGACAAGAAAAACTTTTCTTGTTGAATGGTATAACAACTTTTTGAATTTTCTTGAAAAATATAAAATTCAAATTTTGAGCCATATAATACGAGATATAGAGAAAATGATACTATACATAATTATTCGTTTTAAAACTTCTACAAATTTTCCCTTGACATCATTTTAGACATATCCACCTTGAAATATATTGAAAAACACCTTTTTTCGTTAACTGCATTTTGTCACCACTAAAAAAAGCTTCCTCTATGAGGAAGCAAAATTGATAGCATTTTTCTATTATTCATACAAATTGGAGTAAATAAAAATGATGGTAAATTGAATAAAATACGATACATAAAATATATATATGGTAAAACATGGAAGATTGAAAATAATGATTTTTTCTCTCATTTGTTTTCAAGCATTCTTCATTCGACCCTTTTACAAGATGATGCTGGGAAAAACGATCGATCTTAAAGACATGGAGAGTGTGGATTCCGAGTACTACAATTCGCTGTTATGGATCAAGGAAAATGACCCAAGCGAGTTGGAACTGACTTTCTGCGTGGATGAAGAGAGCTTTGGACACACTTCTCAAAGAGAACTTAAACCCAACGGTGCAAACATACCTTTGTCAGACGAAAACAAAGACGAATATATTTCGTTGGTTATTCAGTGGAGGTTCGTTTCTCGTGTTCAAGATCAAATGAATGCATTTCTTGAAGGCTTCAACGCGCTTGTGCCGTTGAATCTGGTCAAAATATTTGACGAACATGAGCTGGAGTTACTGATGTGCGGTATCCAACATATTGACGTTAAAGATTGGAAACAGAACACTTTATACAAAGGAGACTATCATGCAAATCACATTACTGTCCAGTGGTTTTGGAGAGGCATTTTATCTTTTAATAACGAGATGAGATCTAGACTTTTACAATTCGTAACAGGGACTTCTCGAGTACCGATGAATGGTTTTAAAGAATTGTATGGAAGCAACGGACCTCAGTTGTTTACAATTGAAAAGTGGGGCACGCCCGATAATTATCCCAGAGCTCACACCTGGTAAGTCACAAATTAATTTTATCACTTCATCATATTATTTGTATCACTTCAATACAATCAAATTCTGTTTCAATCGCCAAGTCAAATTCATTTTTCATAACACGTGTTGCATTATTTCAACCATTTTTTATGTCTATTTAGCGGCAAAATCTTTCGTGGAGAGGGGGGGGGGGGTTTCACATTGACACTAGAAACTTTTTCATTTCATATTACGACCTATTAAAATACTAAGGAAGGTTACCTGCCGCCTACAAGGTGTTTAACTGGCATTTCATAATTCCTACTGCGTACTTTTAGCAGGGTTATACTTGTTCCTTTTTCTTATTGCAATTTTATTTTAATAATTTTATTTAGCCAAACTATTTTTTTGGTGCTTTTTGCAATAAATCATTCGTGATTCAACATCGAAAAACGAAAACACAAATTGTTGACAATTTTCGATAGAAAATTTTATATCATCTTTCATATTTTTCAATAAAATGTTTTACTACTACAGAACTAGAGTTACAGTTGACGTGTGGATTCAGAACAAAGACGGAACACGCGTGCTCAACTGCGTTCATACTTCTCGAGTATGAAAAAGAAACACGTACGCATACATTCGACTCTCCCAATATTATCGAAATCCAAAACAGAGGTGTTTCCAATATTAACAAAATTTCCTCCCTCAATTTCCATATCAATTGCGTATGCGTATTGCACATAAAATAATATTTTTTGACACTCCGTGCGCGAAATTAGATTTCGCACACGCTGGGTCAGAAAAGCGTATGTTAAATCGAGCTTCGCACACGTCATGTCAAAAAATACGGTTCGATATATGTACGAGAAGGTGCTTTCAGCCTTGTGTGGCCTTTTCACACTCGCTTCGCTCGTGCGCAAACAGTCGCGCAAGGCTAAAATCACATTCATGCACTATTATCGAAATGTGCTATTTTAGCATTTCAAACTGCGCGCCAATAGTAACCAATCAGATGCCCGAGCACAAGGCATGCACAGTGGTATCAATTGAGATTTGAGGGAAACGCTGGTTAATATTGAAAACGGAATTTGGTTAATATTGGGAACTTGTTAATATTAGAGTCGTTAATATTGGGAGAGCCGAGTGTAGTATTATTAACTAATAATAAAAATGATCTTGTTGCAGTTTTAATCGAATTGATCTTCCACCATACGAAAGTTATCAACAACTGAGGGACAAGCTGATAAAAGCAATTGAGGGTTCGCAAGGATTTGCAGGAGTAGATTAACGGAAAATACCATATTTCTTAATGATATCTTTAATGCTGTAATATAATGTATATAAAAAAAATATATATACCTGCGTATGATTATACTAAACATACTAGTATGTATAATCTTAGTAGGTATACTTATAATATAATATTCAAATTATGCTTCGATGCGAGAAAAAAACATAAAAATTTTATAGTTACTTTATCACACATAATAACTATTAAATATGAGTTTTGTGATTTTTTTAAAGAAGTTGTAACTATAAGATATAATACTCTAATGAATGCGAATTGCTTAATTAGGAAAACAAATTATTCACCTTGCAATATACTTTGGCAATGTTATATGTACGATTATAATATTATATTTTGAGAAATATTGTTTATCCCTTCCAAATCAAAATTATCCTCCTAGTCTTAGATTATCTTCTAAGTTAAAATAGTCACCTGCATTACAAATTCAGTCAAATCTAATCACTGTTCACCGTGGGGTTAAATCAACTTTTATTGTATGATTCTTACTTATTAGATTTACCAGCCGATTTATCGTTGTGTATAGTACTTTATAATCTTAGGAAAATTTTATCAACTGAAACAACAAAAAAATCCATCTTTTAATAAATTAAAAAAAAAAGAATACTTTAATGATGATTACTTTTACTGAAAATTGTTTTAAAACATAAGTTGTATATTCATTAATTGCACTAGAATTTAGAAGTAATTTTTTATATCACAATGTGTGAGAAATATATAAAAATAAAGTTGAAACAATCTTAAAAAGATATACTAAAAAATTTGGCTGAAAGTAACAAAAATATTTAACCTTCAATCCAAATCAATAAAATTTTAATTAAAAATAAAAATTCAAAGTTCAATTTTTTCTTTTTAATTTTTTCTAAAATTATATGTGGACATCCAAATGAAAAGGTTTGATATGGTCGATCATAAATAAATGTCAATTTCACTTTGAATTCAGGTAGAATTGGATCTTTCTTGACGATAGTCACTATTTTTATGTGTACATACGTCGACATATCTCATATATTAAATCTCCTGCAAAAAAACCAACCTCGCTATTCTATCGAAAGATCTCAAAGTTCAATCGAACTATCTCGAAAACCTATCACCCTAATCCCCTCCAATGTTATTTGCGCTCTAAAATAATTATCTAAACGATTTATATACCTCATTGGTCGTCTCGATTCTATTTTAAGGTTTATTAAACAGTGAGTAGTAATGTGACGTACGTATGTACCACGACAGGAGAAAGAAATAAATTTGGTGAGTGTGAAAGAAAAATTACTGTTACTGTGTTAAGGGAAAACACCACTCTAGGATTTTCAAAAAATATTTTTTTTTCAGCTTAAATAGTACTTTAGAGTGTTAAAAACGATACCCACTTGGTCCTACAGCGAAAAAAAATTTTAAGGGCGATGGACTTAGACGGGAAAATTGACATTTTTTTGCAACGTCGCAATTTTGCCGTGCATTTGCACATTCAATTACATTCGATCATTTTGAAGGAGCAAATTGGAGAAAAATGAAATTTCTTTGGGCCTCAAAAAACTCTAGTGTGGCAGGAGTATGTGTATTTGGTTCGTTTTTAGAAAAAAAGGGGGAAAACATTTTTAATATTTTAAATATTGAAAAGAGTGACAGAAAATAAAATCGGAGGGTGAAAGAGAGACAGATAACCTACCGGTTTTAGAAAATCCTCTTGTTTAGAATTATCCGGCACTCGAGTTGCACTCGCGATTTTTTTATATGATTTTATCGCCACGAGGGTTTTTATTTGTCACTTTATATCACTCAACAACGCGAGAAACCGTGAAAATTGCGAGAAAATACAATAGGAATACGAGATGACAAGAGGACGCGTGAGAAACTTATTTCGCGAGAACTGTACCATGTGGTCAGGTGGTCTGCTACTTGGCGGACTACGTCACCACACGTCAACTCAATTATCGGTAAAACAGACATGGCGGGAATTTCAAGCATGAATGAAAATCTAAGTATTTTATTTTGGAGTTATTTTTGTTTGTTTCTAAACAAAGTGAACCTGAATAGTTATAAAAAATAGCTTCGATGACATAAGTGCATTTTATATGAAATGAGTGAATTTTTTACGCCTCATTAGAACAAAAAGGAAACAAATCATGAAATTAATGAGGCCGTTGCGAGCAAGTAGGAGTAATAAATGGGTCATTCCATATAATAATTACATCTGAAAAATAAAATCGTCTAGAATATTTTTCTTCATGTTTTAAATAAACCAAAAATGGACACGTATTTTTTCATTTCGACCTGATATGCAAAATTTTCAAGTTAAAATTTTTGAAACATGTAGAGTAGAAAAAAAATTGAAGATTTTTTCAAATCTTCTAGTTCGTAAACAGTTGCATATAAAAAAGTGTAGTGTCATATAAAAAAATTAAATTTCCAGGTAGAATCAAAGATGGATGGAAAAAATTATTCCTTTTTTTAGATAACAAATAAAAAAAATGTAAATAAATATAAACTATTTTATTATAAATATAAAGAAGTAAATAAATAAATATGTATACGTGTATTATATAACATAATATGTAACGCAAATGTTTTCAACAAGTGGTATTTACGTAAAATAGGATTCTTAAAAATCGTTTTTTCAATCGTTTTCTCTCTATGAGATATTCTCAAAACTGAAGGGAATATTTTGATTCTTGGAAAAACGATTATACGAAATCGTTTACCAATTATAAGATTTGAAAAAATCTTCAATTTGTTTTACACCAGATGTTTAAAACATTGTAATCTGAAAAATTTGCATATCTTGTAAAAATAAAAAAATAGATACGTGTATATTTTTTTTATCTAAACACAAAAAACAAAAACTCGAGAATGTTTTATTTTGTATTTGTAAATATGATATTGAATTGTAACGATCTATTTTTCTCCTACTATTCGTTTCGCCGGACGCTTCAGTCTACCAGGGTTACATAGATATTTTAAAGACGAATGAATAGATCCAAAATTTAGTTAACAAAATATAAAGAATGATTTTATTAAACCTATAATTTACATATCTAAATTTATTCAGTGTTGAATACATGGTTCTTGATACTTATTACGCAGAATATACGGTTTTCGTAAATGATATTAGCGGTTAAACGGTTATCGGAAACGGTTTTTCGGTTAAACGGTGTGTCGATTAATTATCATAAAAATAGTAGAATTCGGTGAAACAAACTAGACACAGGCGATTTGGCGGATTACTTTTACCAACGTTACCCGTCTTCCCCTCAACAGTAGTTACGGTAAGCGGAGAGAGAGGTTGACAGTTAGGAGGATAAAGTAAGGTTCAGTTGTGTACATCTCTAGTTTATTAATAATAGATAATATTCATAGAGACATCTATTGAATATTAGCTATGTCGGTTTAATTTGTCTCTCTCAGTAGCGCCTGATGAGAGTATATTATTTCCCCTATTTTATAATTTGACTTGACGGAAAGAGAAGCTAGAGTTTCGGTGAAAGATCGGTTCCTAAAGAAATAGCGGTGAAAGAAAGAGACAAGAACGGCGGTAAATGGTAATAATAGATGCTCCTATTTATTGTCATTGACTTTGGACTTTTCATAACCATAAGTGATCCTATTGATATTATGGAAAATCGTAGCTGAGAGATATTATAGAATGGAAATTAGATGCGCGAAATTACAATTACAGATGCGCCTGTGAATTGCAATTTCTTCGGCTTGGAATTGACAGTGTCATGCGCGCCTGTTCGTTGACAATTCTCTTTAGAGCGAGTGAGAAAGATAGATTAGAAATAGCGAGAGAGAGAACGTGAGAGAGAACAGTTCGCAAATGACAAGGATAGGTGTTCCTAAACCTTGCGATTTGCCGGTACTTTGCCTACCACAGGTGCGCCTGTTAATAGGAAAAGAAGCATGAGTTTTCACCAGGCGAGAGCTCACCGATCGGCTCGGTGGGTCTCGCCCAGCTAGACTGTCGAATCTTCGTTGTGCGGGCGGTTTTAATGAATCTGCCTGCAATGGCTGACAGACAGACAAACGGATTGGAGAGGGGATGGGCGCTAGGAAGACTTGGTAACGAGAGTCCAGAGCTAGAATGCGAGAGTGGGGCAGTGTTCCCAACGCGGGCATGTTCCTCTACTGCGCATGTGTCGCGCTCGGCAATGGTATTCGCGCGAAATTCAAAACTCGGAAAAATATAATTTTCATTGTTTATTATAAATAATGAAATAATGAAATTTTAACTAATAGAAATGTCTATTAGACCGAAATTAATTAATCTTGTCAAGAAAAAAATTAATTAAACGTCAATTCTGTTAATAAAAAATATCCCTTATAGACTATAAGGGATATTTTTTATTAACAGAATTGACATCTAATTAATTTTTTTTACAGAATTGATTAATTTAGGTCTAATAGATATTTCTATAAGTTAAAATTCAATTATTTGTAATAAATATTGAAAATGATAATTTTTTGAATTTTTAATTGCGCGCGAATGGTAACCAATCAGATGCCGATTGCAACACATGCGCAGTAGAGTTGGATGCCCGTGTTGGGAGCACTGGAGTGGGGACGATGGTTATGTAATATTCGGTACAAGAGAATCTAAATGAAAAGTGTGTGTACGGCACGCACACCTGTGTAACGTCTCGTTACAGAATGATCTAAATATAATATTGAAAAAATCGACACGCGAGTGAGATACAAAAGAATGGCTGAAGATATTGGTAAGTATTATTATACATTATATTAATGGTAAGTATTATAATTGGTAAGTATTATACATATATTAAGATTAAAATTAAAATATGTGATTTCTGCTACCTAAAAGTGGATAAGTGGGTCGCCTAATTAAATTCTACAATCAATTTTATTCTAAAAAATTTATTTTGCAATAATAATACCATATTATTATAATAAGCGAGCAACGGCTCAAATGGAAGCGAAGAAAACATTGAATACATTTTGATTTGTGGAGCCAACGAGTTCAAATGAATATCATATTTTTAACTGTTAATTTAATATATATATATTTAACCGTTAATTTATGCCACTCCCTTCATTCCTTCTATCTCTATGATTTCCCCCATCCATATTATCATTCCTATTATTCCTCCCATCCCTCCCATTTCCCACATCCCCTGTCCTCTATCTACATCATTTCTTCCATTCCTCTCATGCCTTCCATCCCTGTCATTCATCCCATCTCTATCATTCCTCCCATCTCTTTCATTCTCCACATTCGCATCATCCCTCTCATCCCTATAATTTCCTCTATTCCTATCATTCCTTCCATTTATTTCATTCTTCCCATCTCTTTTATTCCCCACATCCTTATCATCCCTATAATTTCCATTATTCGTATCATTTCTCCCATCCCTTTCATTCATCCCATCTCTCTCATTTTTCTCATTCCTTCCATCCCGATTATTCCTCTTATTACTTTCATTTTTATTATCATCACTGAAATCTTTTTTTTCCCCATCACTCGCAGGGCCGGTCTTAGCTTCTGTGGCGCCCCTGTGCGAAATTTTGATATACAAATAGAAGTATTATAGAAATGGAAGTATTATAAAACTATAAAAAATCGTGTTATAAATCGAGGCGCCTTCGGCGCCCCTGTACGGCGCACAATCCCGCCCCCCCTAAGACCGGCCCTGATCACTCGTCCCAGCCCCTCCATTATCTTCTTTTATTTTATTCGGCTTGTTCATCTTATTTTGAAGAGGCTGATGTTCACTGTCCTCTTCTGTCAATGTCTCCCACTGGCCGTCATCTGAATCGATCGATCGATCGATCGATCGTAGCCTCTCCGGTTCTCTTTTTGGCTCCGAAGCAGTAAACATTTTTAAATGATGATTCTTAAGTAATTGTACTCATGTCTCCGAAAGCCGAATGACTCGCTCCACTGAAAAAATAGTTTGTATTCGCAGTTAAGAAACAAACTTAAAGGATAGGTATATACTTTAAACTTCAGTTAAAAGTAAAATTTTAAGAACTAAAAATGTTACGTACCGGGCTTTAAGAAATATTTTTAGATTATTTTTAATTTTAATTCCATCAATTCAATTCTTACACAAGTAAAATCTTGTGACAGAAAAGGTAAATGAACTTAAGAAAATATTTCCTTCAAGCCTCTAGGTCACGGTAACCCTGTTACGTGCCAACCAACAAGAAATATTTTTTTTTTTAAATAATTTTTATTTTATTTCCTATAAGTTAAATGTTCTATAAAATTAATACTTCACAATCTTGAAATTAAAATAATTGTGCAAGACAGAAAAGATATTTCTTGATGTCATTGCCCACGGTAACCCGAGCTGTCTACTCGACACCTCGGGAGCATAGCAATTGAGCAAGCCTCGAAGTAAAAAAAAAAAA
>CAJFCP010025366.1:62459-77893 GCA_904066005.1 Synergus itoensis
TAAATTCTTATACTAAAAACTTTGGTGGACTATTACTTAAATAACACAATTTCTTGCAGGGAATAGAAAATAAAGATAATTACCCTTTTTCCATAATGTTGCATGGCTTTTGCAGAGGCTTGTGATAATTTATCTTTATACTGCATTGCAGCTCGAGAAGTGTATTTTTGCTGAGCATCGTTAGTCAAACAATTGTGTTGAGCAAAAAATTTTCTCTGAAATAATTAGAAAGTTTTTTTAAATCTCCTGCATCACAAGGAAAAGTTATTTCTCAATAACTTTTCGAATCGAATTAATATTTGTGAATTATGGGTTGTATCGGGGAAATTAAATACCTGAGGTGCACAAAAACTAGCTAGGGGAAGGAACCCCGAATATTAAACCAAAAATGGAAAAGTGTGGGAAAAACAAATTACCGCAAGAGAGTAGAAATCTCTCCTCCGATTCCGATCAGGTTAAAGACTCGGTGCTCGGTGCCGGTTCCAAGGATTTTGGGGGGAACCAAACACACGAAGCGAAAAGAGAAGGAGAACCCATGTCATCATGGATGGGAGTATGGGGCTCCATTCTTGTTCTCATGGCACAGCAACAGAAAAGCATAGAGGCACTGCATAACGCTATAAAATCCGCCAATGACGCCCTCCCTAAGAACGCACCAATGCCAGTAAAAACGAACATGGCAATAGCAATGAAGCTTGTGAAAAGCATGCAAAACACCGGCGTAGCTTTAAGCAGCAAGGGATAACATGGACAAAGAATTGTCGGAAAAAAGTTTACTCATAAGAGTGCGCAGGTAAAGGGAAAGAGCCGTCTCGCTGGGGAACATGGTTGTCACCCCGCAACCGAGACCAGGAAAGAAAGGCGCATCAAAGACCCCGGAAGGGAATACCACAAAGAGGGGAAAAGAAGCGGAAGTCTCCATAGCCACTCGAAAAAATCTCGAGATAGAGTTGGGGGCAGAGATGGGAGAAGTCGAGTCAAAAAAGGAAGACGGTCTGTGGCAAGAGGTCAAAAGAAAGAAGAAGAAACCCTCAAAAAAGAAGGGGGAGGTAATTCCGAGTTCGAAGCGAGTCAGGAGATCCAGACCCAGCGACGCGATCAAGCTAACGGCGAAGGAAGGTCAGTCTTCCGCAGATATCCTGAATATGCAGATATGAAGAAGAGCGTAAACACGACAACCACGAGCACGGAGATCCTCTCGATCAGGAGAACTAAAAAGGAAGAGATCCTCATTGTTCTCAAACTAGCTGTTAAGTTGTATCAACTTTTGTGCTCATTCATTGAGCACTTTGCTTCCTGTAAGCAAATATGATTTGCTTCCTCATAGAGGAAGTATTAAGTATTTAATTTTCTTTACATCAGCATTAAATTTTAATTATTTGAGAAGTTACATTCGAAAAACTCTTTTTCGAAAATTACAATAAAGCATAACTTTCTTATTTTTGAATTAAATGGATTAATCTTATAGGTCAATCGATTCGTTTGGACACAAGGAATCTTCATTTCCCTAACACCAGCTTTAAATATTTGTTATTTGAAAAATTATATTTGAAAAATTGAATTTTTAAAAAATAATTTTTTATAACTTTCTTATTTCGCAATGAAATGCATTAATGATATATGTCAATCGATTCATCTTGACATAAAGAATATTTATTTTCCTTACGTCAGGTCAAAATTTTGATTATTTGAAAATTTATAGTTGAAAATTAATTTTTGAAAATACAATGTACCATAACATCCTTATTTTTTAATGAAATGCATTAATCATATAAATCAATCGATTCGTCTCGATGAAAGGAATCTTCATTTTCCTAACATCAACTTTAAATTTTGAATATTTGAGAAGTTATAGTGAAAAAATGAATTTTATGAAAATTATAAAAGTACACGAAACTTGTAAAATTTAATATTTTGGTAAACCATTATAAAAAAAATCAACTTGGTAAATAGTGGAATATATGCCAAATTTCATCAATTTATCTATACGCGTTCTAAAGATATTGCAGGATCGTTAAAAACGTGACATACACACACACACACACATCCGGACAATCATGGAATCCTTAGAAATAAGGGACCTTGATGAAATGACCACAGAGGAAGAGACAGTTGCAGCCGTGAAAGCAAAACTGGGGAAGGAGAACTTGCAAATATCTTGCAAGCTACTCACAAAGTGTAAATTGTGAAGATGAGAAAATAATTTGAGCGGGGCTGTTTAAACTTCAAAGTTCGTTTTATTCAGATAAACACAAGTTTCAGGAAAATATTTCCCTAACACAATCACAAATATTTCTTTTGTACAGACACAATTATTTCTGACAATTAAGTGCTGACCCCAGTTTGTCAGTCCTATGCCACAGCTCTCATTCCTCCCCTCTCTCTCGGTGTTGTCTTAATTTTCCAAGGGACGCTGCCCCTCTTTCGGCCTTAGTGCGTCACCTACAACTTAGTCCCACGCGCCTTCTCTTCTATCTCTCTTACTCGCACAGCTTCCCTTGCTCTCTCTCTTGCACTCGCACTCTCGCTCGCCAGCCTACCGGCCAAGGGTCAGCACGCCGACCCTTTCCGTACCTGGGTGACTCTACAAAACCCGGGAAGTGTAACTTCCCCGTGGAGTCTAAATGCCTCCAGAAACTTATTCCTCGGAGCTAATATTTTGGCTTCATGGCGACGATACGCTCTTGGCGCATGCCCACGTTCATGGGTCGAGCTTGAGTCGAGTTAAAGATTCGGAGCCATTGTTTTGCTATCGTTTTCCCCTGACTTATGAAATCGACTTGAATCGATTAAGACATGTCGCTTCTCCGTTGCTTCTTAAGAATAAATTTCATTAATTACACAAATATTTGAATTTTTACAGTCAATAAATTCCATAAGAACATAATATAATTTTCTAAACTTATCTTAAATTTACTTGTACATACTAATTCATAAATTTACATCTTAAATCTAAGTTCTAACAGAGACCGAAGAATGGAGGAGCAAACAGGATTCAATTAAAATGGTTATAATATTTGATGAAGATTTGGTGTAATTTCCCTAAGCTGTGCCGTTATAAATTAAGATTAAAGATTTGAAAATGCACAGATTGAGTCGATAAACCTCTTATTGTACGGAGGACCCGACGCCACACTAGGCAGGTAATATTGATGCGACCTTTTACGGAAATGGGCAGTGCACCAACTCAACCTCCGAGTACAATATCAATATAGTTCCTTTCTTAGCGTAGAACAACAGGAAGATTTTCACAGTCGGCAATTCTTCTTTATGATATTTAGACCGTTGCAGGTATTTAAAAGTAATAGTAAGGTGTAGTGTTCGTCCGCGATACACGTGGGCCCAAAATTATAAAGGCACGCTTCGTTATGATGTTTTCAACACAAAGTATGGAAAAGCCAAGGCAGCAGTAATACAGCTGCCACAGACTGATGCAAAAGTCCTCAAAGAGGTGGGTAAAATCAAGATCGACTGGATCAATTGCAGAATCCGCGAAAGAGTCGAAGTACCAAGGTGCTTTAAGTGCCTTGGATACGGACATACAATCAGGAACTGCAGTGGTTCCGATAGAAAGGAAGCCTGCTGGAAATGCGGCGAAACGAACCACAAGCACAACGAATGCACAAACACCCCAAAGTGCACGACATGTGCGGACGAGAGAATGGTGGAGACTAAACACCTTCCAGGCAGCCGCTTCTGCTCCACCATTAGACTGGAGCTGAAGAAGAGGAGGAACGAGCCAGGAACATAAGGATACTCCAAGTGAACCTGTGTAGGAGCAAAGCAGCTTTAGATCTGCTGAAACAAACGGCCAAAGAGAAGAAAGCCGACATATAGCTCTTTAGCGAGCAATGTAAAAAGCCAGACCTCTCAACCTGGTATCAAGACATAACTGGCAGGGCTGGGATTCAAATCCTTAACCCAAAGCTACAAATTAGTCAATTCCAGGAAACCGACAGTGGACACGTGTGGGTAGAGGTGGAAGGTATGCGGATTTGCAGCTGCTACTTTTCGCCGAACGACCACCCGAATAAGTTTGAAGCGGAGATTCAGGACCTCGAAGATAGTGTAAGGGCAGCAGGGAAAGAAGCCCTCATAACCGGCGATTTCAATTGCAAATCGCCGCAATGGGGCGAAACCAGGCTGGACAAGAGAGGAGTCGTCGTAGAGGAGATGGTGGCAAAGAGCGATCTAACGATCGTAAATGCAGGCCAAGAGTTCACCTTCACAAGAGGTGACTCAGGATCAATAATCGACCTGACAATAGCGACTGCCGGAACAGCCAGGAGAATAATCGACTGGACTGCTCTCGACGAGGAAACTCTAAGCGACCATCGGTACATAGAATTCTCTGATAGCCAGCACACTAAGAGAGGAAAGACGACAGGAAGTCGGGATAGGAAGATCAAGCACCCGTCTTGGAACACAAGGAAACTCGACGAGGGAAAACTGAGGCTCTTTCTGAAAGAAGCAAGATGTATCGACGAGCTCAATTGGGTGAAAAAACCCGAAGCAAAGAAAGCCTTAGTTGAAGCTACTCGAAGCAAAGTGATCGCTGCATGCGACGCGTGTGCACCACGACGCAAATTCGACACGAACGTAGGGAACTCTATATACTGGTGGAATGAGAAACTGGCACGATTGCGCAAAGAATGCCTGAAAACGAGGAGGGAGAGTATCCGATCCAAGGGAAACAGGTCCCGTAAGACCAAATGGAAGGACGCAAAGAAAGTCTTCAGGGAAGGATTTGATTGCTGAGATCGAGAAGGATACGTGGGGCTTGGCGTATAAAATAGTCACCAAGAAATTGGTAACTAGACAAAAGACCCCAGGACTGGATAAACCGCGGTGGGTCAGAAAAATAATGAAGGCGCTCTTTCCACAGGAGAGAGCATGAGTAAGAAAGGAGTGGAAGGACGTGGTGGTGAAGGGGGAAGACCTCTTCACCCTGGACGAACTAAAGTCGGCGGGAACCAAAATGAAAACGGGCAAAGCACCAGATGAAAGCACCAGTATACCATCATATACTGATGGTATACTGAACGCAATCTTGCGAAAGATAATCGAGGTATACCCAGGCATGTTGCTCGAAACATTCAATGCCTGTCTTCAGGAAGGAGTGTTCTTCAGTGACTGGAAGAAGCAGAAGCTGGTCCTTCTTAGGAAGGGAGACAAACCGCTGAACGAGACATCGTCCTACAGGCCAATATGCCTTCTGGACTCAATGGGAAAGCTTTTGGAAGGGCTGATCCTCCAACGACTGGTTAGTCACATGACCGGAGAATATAGCCTGTCCCAGAAACAATTTGGATTCCGAAAAGGCTACTCGACTGTCGACGCGATCCAGACAGTGTTTGTTATGGCAAAGAAGGCAAGGTACAAGACCGGGAGACTGAAGAAGAAGGAGTTTTGCGCTCTCGTCTCAATAGAAATCTGCAACGCCTTCAACTCAGTACGGTGGGAAAACTTCATTGCAGCTCTAGAGAGTAAAAGGGTCGAAGCATACCTCATTCGTATGCTCGACAACTATCTGAGCGATAGATGGGTGGTCTACGAGGGAGACTCTTGGACAATCGAAGAGGAAATGACACGCGGTGCACCACAGGGCTCAAGGGTAGGGACTGTCATGGAATGTCACATATGACGACTTCCTGAAAATAGACCTGCCCGAAGGCACTGAACTGGTAGGATTTGCAGACGATACTCTTATCATCTGCGCAGCGGAAAACGTCGACATCCTGGAGCTGAGGGTCAACGAGAGCCTGAGGAGAGCCAAGCGCTGGCTGGATGGGAGAGGCCTTCGAATGGCCTTACACAAAACAGAAGCAGTGCTGGTCACAGACAGGAGATCCTTTAGGACCCCTATAATAGAACTGGAGGGGACGGAAATAAAGTGGAAAAATCCAACTCACCTACCTCGGAGTGGAGTTGGATAGGAAACTAAATTTCCGCCACCATGTAGTAAAAGTGATCAACAAGGCCTTCGAAAGCAGAGGAAATATCTCTAGGTTAATGCCCAACGTGGAGGGACTAAGAGAAGCGAAAAGGAGAGTCCTCGCGTCCGTCTTTCACTCGAAACTGCTTTATGCAGCACCAGTGTGGGCGACGGCCGCGGCAAACTACACCATGGGAAAAATGCTAGCATCGGCGCAGAGAGGAGTGGCATTGAGGATCGCCTCGGCCTACCGCACAGTGTCCACCAGTGCAATACTTGTTCTCGCAAGTGTCCCGCCCATAGACCTCCTAGCCCTTGAAAGGAAGGAAATCTATTGCCAAAGAAAGGAACGAGGTTGCCTCACAAACGAGGAAGAGAACAGGCGAATCAAGGCCGAGGTGAAAAAGGAAGCCAGAGCTAGACTAACGCGCGAATGGCAAAAGCGCTGGCTGAAAGCAAGCATAGGCAGATGGACGCATCAGCTTATTCTACAACTCCTCACGTCGTTAGAAAGAAAGCATGATGAAGTCGGTTTCTACCTAACGCAAGCCTCAACCGGTCATGGATGCTTCAATGCGTACCTCAAACGGTTCAAAATCAGGCAGTCAGAAGTTTGCGACTTCTGCAACGACCCCACGGACGACGCAAAGCACACGTTGTTTGTCTGTTAAAGGTGGCAGACATACCGAGAAGAGATTAATACCGAAACGGCCATAGAATTTAAGCCCGCAAACATGGTCTCTCTTATGGTGGAGTCTGAGGAAAAGTGGAGTAGCATAGAGACTTTTATTGTCAAAACTATGCGCGACAAGATCCTCGAGAACCGGAGGTTGGCACCAACGGGTGAGCAAGCCTAGGCATCAAAAGGTATCCGCAAGGACAGAGATGACGGAAGAGTCGCCAACACGACTACAAAGGGACCTCTGCTCACGAAGTGAAGCCCTAACGGGCAGTACCGCGAGCAGATTCATAGGCCCAGGAAACGGAGGTTTTATGTTTAGTCGGTATGTCCAGACCCGTCCTGGAAGAGTCCGGCACAACGTCTATCAAAGATTTGCCCTTTTTCCTTCGGTTAAAAAAAAAATATTTGGGAATTAAAAAACAATAAAATAAAAAGTGCAAACTTACAGCGTTGGAATTTCCTCCCAAATGCACATTTCTCAACTGAAGCCAAGTCCAATTTGTATCAAGTTGAGTGGAAAAACCCCTTATGTGATGCTGGACCACACCGGATTTTTTGCATTCCAGGCGAAGCATGATTGAAAATTATAAAACCCTTAAAATGTTTGAAATCTTTTAAAATTCTACGAAATTCCTTAAAAACAGTTAAAATCTTTTCGTATTTTTTACAATTACACTTTTCAAGATTCCATGAAATCTCATTAAATTTCTTAAGATACCTTAAAATCCAATGAAATTTCGTAAAATTCCTAAAAATCTCTTAAAAGTTTCAATACTTCTTTTCTTATTTTCTCTCGTATATTTTTTACGTAATTATAAAGAAAGAAAGAAAAATAAAAAGAATAGAATAAAAATTATATGATTTGCGGCTTCTATTTTATTTATTAGAGTTATCAGTATCAACATGAGAACCCTTTCATTGAATTGGATTTCAATAGTTATAATCGCCTTCAAAGAGCAGCTGACTTATGAGGAGGGTCAGGGATATTATTCGAGCCGAAGCGCAAGCGGATATAATCTCCCTCCTGGCAAGTCGGCACGTGCCATGCAGTGCCATACACTGTAAAAAATGGAGTATGAATTTTACAAGCTCTGGTAATTTTACTTTTGAAAATTGTGGGGATTTTACCACGTTCAGGTTGTTGAAATTACAGCGTTGAGGTTAGGACTTTTACAACAGCTTGTAAAATCGCAGCTCTGCATGTTGTGAAATAACCTCACTCTGTGATATTACCACATTGGTCGTAGGTAATAATCGAGCCTACGTATAATGTAGGTATTTTACCAACGTTTGCGAAATCACTTTAGTTGGGTATAAGATCATTTTCAATGTAAAACTTTCAAAGCTTTGTAAAATCATTACAAAGGAATGTTAATTATCCGATTCTGCCAATGTAAAATTAATAAATATTAATATTAATATTAATACATTTTTATTTGAAATTCAATTAAAATTTTTCATTGATGAATGATATTTGCCATTATTTCAAGTTATTTTTGACAAAAAAGCCACTTAATTGTTTGCTGTTAAAATCTTTAAACATCCCGCGAATATGGAAGGCGTCATTTTCCGGTTGACGCGCCGCAGTATAGCGCAGTACGCATGCAGTTTTCTGTTGATGGCATCTCTGCGTTCATTGAATGATTGAACAATTCTTGATTGTTTTTGCATTTTAGTTTTAGTGCAATAAATATCAACTGAGAAGGTAAGCGGAACGAATTTTATATATTAATAGAATTTTTAATTTTATATTAGCATGCATATAAGTTTTCTGTGCAATTTCGGAAAGAACCTCAGGTGACATAACCAAAAACTAAAAGCATGTTTCGGTTATTTTCTTTTTAATGTCAGGTGAAAAGAAATTTGTTAGGGAAAACTAAAAATTAAACTAGAAATTGACATTTATGTCTTCCAATGATTTTGAAGGACTATAAAGAATTTTAAAGTTCATTGTAAATTCTTTACAGTAGTGATTTTAAAGAATTAGGATTTTTTTTCATTGAATTTTTGAAAGGATTTTACAAAATGTTTACGACTTCTAAAAGATTTTATGGAACTGTAAGGAATTTTAAAAAGTTTTCAAAAATGTCAAGAGATATTTACGTATTTTAAGGGATTTTAAAGTTTTTCTGTGAATTCTAAAGGATTGTAAGAAGCTTGTAAAAATTTAAAGATATTTCAACATTTTAAAAATAATTTTAAGGAATTTCAACATTCCTGCTGGAATTAAAAAAAATGTTATACATTTAACATTTTTGTTTCCAGAAATTTTTATTTAGAGATTTTAATGCATTAAGGGATTTCCAAGTTCCTTACTGAATTCTGAAGGATTTCAAGAGATTTTATGAATTTTAATTTATAATTTATTTTTTAATTTTTAAATTATAATTTAATTTATGTTATTTTAAATATTGTAGTGGAATTTCAATGAATTTAAAGATGTTTCTAGTAATTTCAAAATATTTCAGCTAATTTTAAAAAACTTCAATTGGTGTCCAATTATTTTAAGAGATTCTAATGTATTTTAAGGGCTTTGAAAGTTTTTCGTGGAATTTAAATAGTTTCAAATGATTGTGCATGAGTTTGCTGGCGAATATTCACAAAATAGAAACAAATTGAATAGGAATTTTAGATATTTCCAGGAATTTCAAGAAATTTAAAGGAATTGTAAGAGATTTCCAAGCTTGTAGTAAATTTAAGAAATTTTTACGAATTTTAAGAGATTTTCAATATCAAAAGATTGAATGTGACATTATACTATATAAAATTGTTGAAAAATTAAAAAAACAATACTTGAAAATTTGTTCGCATTTTAAATACTTTTCTGTGAGGGTAATTTGTGTGAATGTCAAAAATATTGAATGTCTGAATATAAAAAATATTAAGTGTTGGTAAATTATTTTTATTTTTATTTGTAGATCATAGAATTTAGTTTTGTATTTTCGTTTATGAACCCAGTGTAGAAATTGAAATGGGGAACTAGTCTGGAACCATACCAGTTGACCCCACTTAAAGCCGGGACCTATTCGGCAGACTTGCCCTAGTCGGGGTCTGGTCGGTAGTGTGGGTCCTTAATTATGTGGATAATAAATAGAACTATAATTTATACACGCAGAAAAAAATCTGTTGAATAGAAACAATTATTAATTAGGAACATGGTTTATTCGTATGGGACGATAATCCACGACCTTAACCATTATCCTAAATCACGAGATGGTGTCTCCCACATTTTTCCACAATGCACTCAGTCATACACAAATATTAAAATCAACAGATTAAATCTGTAAAATGTACAGAAATGTCCTCTGCGTGTAGAATAGAACTATAATTTATTTTAATTAACTATAATTTCTTTATTGTTCATTAAATAGTAAATATTAAAAATAAGAATTCTTAAAGAATTCTTTAAATTCTTTAAAGCAAGAATTCTTTTTTTATTATTTGGCTTAAGTTGTTTAAATGTTACATATAGTTTTTCTACCAGTTTCTAGTCACGTGTTTGGATTTACAAACTTTTTCTTATGAAAACGAAAAAATTGTAAGATCATATTATGAAAAAAAAAATTTTTTTTAAATTATTCTTAAATATATTCTGTGTTTCAAAACAAAAAACTCATTATCTTTTTTTAGATATTACTTTATTTTATTATTTTATATATAACCATCTTCGGAAACTCTCACACAAGAATAGCCCGATCAGACCCCGACTAGCTCCCGACCAGAGCTCGACCGGTACCCACTCGGTAATTAGTTAAGAAAAAGGCCCGACCAGCCACTGACTAATCACCGGCCAACCTTCGACTAGAATTTAGACAAAAAAAGCCCAACTAGTCCCCGACTATTCCCCGACTAGGTACTTCGTCAAAATTAATAACCCAAATAGCCCCCGACTAGTGCCCGACTTGTAATAGGGTCAAATGGGGATATTTCTACACGGGACGTTGTAAACAACAGTTACATATTTTCGTCGATGTTAAAATTTTCTTTCATTTCAGTCCAGCGCTTTTACTACGTGCTCATGGAAAGGAATTGAACGTGCAATACTGTGGACAATCAAAGACATAGAAATTCTGTTTTTTAACTTTTGAGCCTGTGTATGTATTAATTCCCAAAATGTTTATCTGTTCATCGTGTAGTTGTAAATTTAAAACAATCCATTTATACGATAAACATCAGGCAGCACATCGTGGTAAATCAAATTTAAATATTCCTTGTTTGCATTCCAAATGCAATAAAATTTTTACAAATTACTCTGCCTTCAGATTACACATCTACAGATTGCATAACAATGTAAATAATGGATGTACTTATTCTTGCTCTGTTAAAAATTGTTCACTTAAACTTAAAACTAAAGCAAGTCTTCATAAGCATATGAAATGTCATCTTAATAATTCTACTGATGGTATTAAGTGCCCATTTAAAAATTGTTCTCAGTCACAGAAATTATTTTACAGTAAAGAATCGTATATACTGTACATATTTGTAGAAAACATTGGGATTTTTCAATGAATTCTGGAAAAAATTAAAACTCTAAAACTGAACGACCTGAAAGTTCTGACATCCATTCTCCTTATGTAGATGACATTTCATTGCAAGAAAGTGATCTTAATTTAGAATCCACACATGTTATCCAAAGTTCAAGTCTCGGAAGTGACGCAAGAGATGTGAATAATAAATCAAATTTTACTCCCATCACTGTCGATGTTGAGAAAGGCGATTCGGAAAACGCAACAAAAGTCTTAGCCGATCTCTACCTAAATTTAAGTTTAAAACATCACTCAACTGAAACGATTGTACTGGATGTTGTCGAAAAAACTTATGATGCTTTTTCAATTTGTAAGAAAGAATTTCATCGTTCTATTGAAACGTGTTCTGCTCTAACAGAAGAGCAAAAACAGTCAGTTTTTAATTCTTTTAATGAAAGTTTTAAAGGTCTCGAATTTGCTCTGGATAAAAAATGTGGCGTGTTAAAAAGTACATATTGCAGAAAAAATTATTATAAAAAACAATTTAATGTTGTTCTTCCGGTTCAAATTGAACTAAAGACTGACGACGGTGTTTCTTCTGGTAATTTTTACACTTACGTACCTATTTTGGATACTTTGTCGTTAATGTTGTCAAATCCTGAAATTCGTGAATACTGTGAGAACGTAAAAGTTTCACAATATCCGAGGGGAATTTTCGATTTTAGAGATGGGACTGTTTTCAAATCTAATGTCATTTTCCATTTAAATTAAATTAGTGGGTGTGTATATGGTTTTAGGAAATATTCCACCTTACTTACGATCTAAAATTGATAATATCAAACTCGTTTTGTTATGTACAGAGAAATACGTGAAACAATTCGGTTGGGATGAAATTCTGCGTAAATTGATTACAGATTTAAAAATATTGGAAACGGACGGCATCAATGTTGTTGTATCAGGCGAAGTCAAAAATTTTGTTGGAACATTACTTGCAATGTTGGGAGATAATTTAGGGAGCCATTCGATAGGAGGTTTCTCTGAAAATTTCAGTAAAACAAACAACTTTTGTCGGTATTGCAACATTTCACACGAAGAATTTTATTAAGAACTATAGATAGTTACAATAAATCAGCTTTAGAGGCAACAGAAAAGGTAAAAATTATTATGGGGATAAAAAGCAGTTCTTCACTGAATGAACTGAAGTATTTTCATTAGCAAATCCTGGGCTGCCTCCCTGTATTGCGCACGACCTGTGTGAGGGGGTAGCACCATTTTATATCTGGTTAGCTGTAAGATATTTTCTTAAAAATAAATGGTTTCGGCTAGGCTTACTAAATTTCCGCATAAATGATATCCAATTTTTAGGAGAATGTGCACAATTCCTTCCAGAGATAAAAATTACAGGTTCAAGTACTAAAAAAATTACTGGATCAGCTAGTCAAATAAGAAGAATTATTTTAATATTCCCGGTAGTAATTGCAGACGTAATCAAAGAATTCGATGATCCTGTTTGGAAAATGATATTACATTTGAGAAGAGTTAGTAGCATCATTCATGCACCAGCATTATTTCCAGGGCAAATTGTTGAATTAAGAAGAAAAATAGAGTTGTATTTGCGTCTAAGACTTGAGTGCTTTCTCGATGTCCCTTTGCGTCCTAAACATGAATTTTTGATTCATTATCCGACTTTGATTACAAAATTCGGACCTCTTAAACATTCATCTACTTTAAGATTTGAGAGTTTGCATCGAGATTTTAAAATCGAAGTAAAACATAACTTGAATTTCAAAAATGTCTCTCAAACTCTTTCTCAAAAACGTGTCCTGAAACAAGCTGTTTTTGGAGACAAAAGCGATGTGCTGTCATTGCCGAATAATGCAATTAAATATGTACAATACAGTTATGACGAAGAGATTCATAAACTGATTGAAAATTGTTTAGATCAGCCACAAAATTATAAGTACATTTCAGAAGAAATTACTTTCAGAGGCATCACCTATAAAAAGGGTATGTCAGTTTGCGTTGGAAAAAATTTACATGGCAATTATATTATTTGCAAAATCGAATTAATTGTTATAAAAGATGATTACACTGATTTCGTTTTCATTGGTTTCGCAAAAGATATACATTTCAATTTAATTGTCGGCGTGTATGAAATCGATGAACAATCTATGAAAAGTCACGAGACAGATAAACTTTCCTCATTCAAGTATTCTTCCTTGCTATCACCAGATCCATTTCCTGAGTTGAAAATAGCGTCTGTCACAGTATATGTACCTAAATATGACCCACTTGATACGGATTCGTAATGTAAGTGAAAGTAGAATAAAAAACTTACTGAATACATAAAAAAGAAATATAGAGATAGTGTATATTGTAGCTTAAAATGTCTGAGTAAACAAACATTTCAAGTAAAAAATCTTTCGGGCATAACTAATAATACGAATAATTTTATTGTGTGTGGATGGCTCGAAGTACTTTGATACTAATTCAATAATTCTACATAATTCTATACGAAATAAGTTTATAGCTTTTCCTTTTTTTGATTATTGTTTCAGATGAAGATAGTAAAAGTCTTGTCAGCTGATCGAAAAAAGAAGGTTGCCGTCCACCTTGTCGGTTCAGCAGGTTTGGTAGAGGAACTTATTGAAGAAGGAAGCAAGAAATTGGGTTTTCGAGGTACACAAATTGTACTAGAAGAGGATGGGACAGAAATAGATGAAGACAGCATATTGCTGTACTTCATTGAAGACAAAAAGAGCTTCATTCTCCTTGAAAGTGGTGGAGTATGGATCGAGTCAACTCGAAGAGTTAGCATAGATAGCCTGGAACAACAAAACGAAGTGATTCATAATGAAGAAGAAATTCGGAATGAGGAAGAAATTCGAAATGAGGAAGAAGTCATTTCCAATCAGCAGGATAAACTCGATACTACTCAGGAAGTACGTAACGCAACTGAATTGGAAGAGAATATTCACATTCAAAATCAGCAGGATATTATTGATAGACATTTACAAGAAAAAAAGGATGCTTTTATAAGTTGAGAAGAATATTCTTTTGCATGGACTAATCTCACTGCTTCTCAGTTAAAAGAACTTAAAAACGGCACACGAAATGACTCAATTATATCGAGTATAATTCGCGCAATAGTTGATGACATGGAATTTTATCGTGTGGAAATACCAAAAAGTGCCATGAAATCAGTAGCGATACAACTCTTAAAAGACTTCCCCAACACTTTTGAGGATAGAAATGAAGACGGAACACGGTTTGATAATGGCTATAATTTAACGTACAAGCGATTGCTTGAACGTCGAAATTATATTCATAGGCCACATAAGCATTCTTCATTGGAACAAAATTTGCAGATTCCTTTTAAAATTCGGAAAGTTGTGCAACAAGTAAAAGCGGGATGCGAAGACTGGCAACCTGACAATTTTGCCGAAGATGAAAATTATGATTCAATTGAAACGAGGCGTGTATTCCTTGCAGGAATACAAATTAATGAAATTGGTGACGATCCAGCTGATTTAGAAAATGTAACTTACAACTTAGAAGCCACGTACGGCATGCAAAGATTGTTTTTAAACAATATCCAGCATCTTCCTTAAGTTCCAGAAATCCAGAATATGTGGCCGATCCTTCTTCAGCAGGAAGGCTTAGAGTGGCATTTTTCACGGTTAACAGGACACTGAATCGACGAATGTGATGTACATTTAGAAGAAAAACTGTACAAAATATTACAACACGGAATAGCAAAAAGATTTATTAAGAAATTGCCTGAAGGTTCCACCAACAATCAAAATTATCATTCTGCGTTTATAGCTATACAAAAGCAGTTTAAAGAAGAGTGTATAACTCTTTTTATACCTCTTCCAGTGAGTAATAAAAGATGTCTATTTTTATGAATCAAAGTTCTTTTATCATATATTTTCTCTTAACCACAGTTACTTTTATTGTATAGGAAACGATCACAGACGATTTTTCGGATAACACCAATGATGATACCGAAAACGATGAAAATATAGCTGAAAACTTCCAAGCAAACCTAGAAACAGTTGCTGCTTCAAAACCGAAATTCACAATGCCTGTTTCTTATCCTTGCCTACTTCATAATGGTAAGTAAATTTGTAAATTGTTTCAAAATTTTTTAATTGGCATGCATGCAATTGAAATTATCCTAAAATTAATTCTTTTTCAGAAAACCACACCAAATATTGGCTGGCGATGGATTCTTGCAAAATAATGGATACTGCAAATATCTTGCAGGCAATGAAATTGCTTCTGTGTTGCTATTTTGTTTTCAACAGACTGTACCCAAAGAATCATGCACGAACATTGCTTTTCGTGG
>CAJFCP010025368.1:12604-28475 GCA_904066005.1 Synergus itoensis
AATATTTGATTTCAGTTTCACTTTCTCTTACCTTGTTTCTTATTTTCGTTAATTTTTTTTTTCTATGAATATCTGGAGGACGATAATCTTCGTCTCTGGGATCTTCGAAGGGGTTTTCTGAGATTTCGCTTGTGTCTGAGATTTCGTCTATGATTTTCTTTGGCCTACCTTGTTTTCTTTTTATTGTATTTGTAGAGTCTAAGTTTTTACTTGAGTCTGAGATTTCGTCTATGAATTTCCTTGGGATTTTTGATTCTTCTTTCGAGTCGTTTTCAAAAAAATTTGGTTCATCTTTTTCGTTTTCTAAAAATTTATCTGTATTTTCTTCATCTTTTAATTTTTTATTCTTAACGTATTTCTTCTTCTTAGATTTTTCTATGATTTCGTTTTGAGGTTCTGATTCTGTATTTTCTTTATTTTTCTTCTTCTTAGATTTTTCTATGATTTCGTCTTGAGGTTTTGATTATGTATTTTCTTTATTTTTCTTCTTCTTAGGTTTTTCTATGATTTCATCTTGAGGTTCTGATTCTGTATTTTCTTTATTTTTCTTTTTATGATATCTAGGTTTCTTAGATTCTTCTCTGGGAATGTATACTGGATCGGAAACGATTTCTTCTTCTGGATCCGATTTAAAAAGGTTCATTACATTATATTTACTTTTAATCATTGATTCTCCCATCATTCCTCTAACTAGTGTATTTAAAACGGCAGGTGTTTCAGCTGGAAACATTATATGGTCTCTTAATTTTTCTAAATCTTTTTGGGAATAGATACCGCTAGTTGCTAAATTTGCAGGGTTTGTATATTTCCATGTTTCTTTTGTTTGAGTTTGTAATATTTGAGGATCTTTTGTTTGAACTAAATGTGGTGATAGTCTATACCTTGAATCTCCTAATGAATACATTGCTGGTAAAAAGGTATTGCAATTTGTTTGTGTTCCGGATTTTAGTAAAATATGAGTTCGAGGTGTTAAAAAGTATGACTCGTTTTTAAAGTGTATAGGTAATTGGTTATAACATTCTTCTGTTGGTCTATATTTTACTTCAATTGGCAGACATTTTACAATGTGTACCACTTCTCCTGCTATTATTGACATGCATCCTGGTCCTTCCATTAAATGGTAGGCAAATTCATCAGGTGCTTGAGTTGCTAATGTAAGTGTATTTTTAAAAACTTTTTGTTCAAGATGACATTTTTGCATTAATACATCAAGATAGAGATTTTTTAATTCATTTCTTATGTGTCTTTCTATATATACGAATTTGGAATTAACATATGTAAATATGTCCATGTTTTATACTTGTAGATCTCCTTTTGTAAACATATTTCCTAAGTCGGTTTCAAGGATTAAAAGTTTGGGATGTTCTGTACGAATTAGTAAGTAATTACAGAGTGGTACTTTTGCTCTTTGTGCAAGAACGAAAGTAATATCCTGAGTAGTGACAGAGAAAAATGTTTCAGAATTTTCTATTGATGTATCAACTGTTTTGATTGCTAATCCTTCATATAAAATTTCATATTTTCGGGAATCACAAATATCTCTAGGTAGTGGGTCCCAAAAAGTGTGTCCTTCTGCTAAATCTATGCAGGTTGAATCAGATAGTTGACATGCTGTTCTAGATTTGAAATGGATTTTATTTGTTTCCAAATTTACTGCAGCGATTTGCTCATATAACCCAATTTTATGTAATTACTGCTTGAACTATAACACCGTCCCATGATCCTAATGGATCTGAAAAGAAACTTCCTTGACATGATCCATCAATATTTAGTTTTCCTGCGAGGATTACTGAATAAGATGAGGTTGCATGTCTTGGGATATTTGATATTTGTATCGTGTCTTTTAATTGAATTGTTCCTGTTCTATGTAATATATTGCATTGGTCTCTTTCTGGTTTTAGTGTAACTACTTATTTGTAAGAGTTGAATATATTTTTGTTCTACCTTAATAATAGGTTCGGGAATATTGCATTCTCCGACTCCTAAAAGAGAGAGTGTCGTTATATTAAGTTGGCTAGACCCACAGTCGTATCCTACGATAGCACGTGCCGTTTTCCCAAATAGGAGTAGAAGTAGGTAGAAGTAGTAAATCTTGACCCGTAGCGTTTCCATCATCTGGAAAGCGATTTTTCGGTTTAGCAGGTAGATGTTCTACTTGGTGTAACAGGGGGGGATGAGGTAGGGAATGAATGGTTGTTTGGGTGTTACATGAGTAGGTCAGCTAATTCATGGTGGCTAGATTCTTTAAGGCAAAGGATAAATTTGTCATATGCGTCAATTCCTTTATATGCAATTTTCTTGATTATTTCTTTAATAGTTTGTTGGTCTTCCATTCGTTTGGACCAGTAGACTGCGTCAGCTTCATCCCATTCATAGATTTGGTGGGCTAGTAGTCGAGGCCATAATACGTGAATTCTTATGTTTTTAGTGCTGTATTCGGCGATATCAAAGATTTTTTGTTTCTTTGCGTATTCCATTTTTGTATCTCTGCAAGAAAACAAGATATACTCCATCACTACCATGCTTAGAGAACTCAGCCCTGAGTTTATGCTTTAGAAGGTTAAACTACCCTTCTGTCAAATCACACCACCATTGTGGGGGGTGCACAAAATTTCCGCCAAGTAAAATTACCCAAAGCCATAGCACAACATAGTCCGGATTCGACCATGGATCCTTCCAACCCGAAAAATCCATCCTCAAACCTTGGGACAAATCTGAACTGTACCTAGCCATTTTTCCTTTTTGATTTATTTTACAAAGCTTATAGTCTCGAAAAACTTAAAAACTAAACTGAACTTTCCCTAAAATTACCCAAGTATTTATACAAAACTCAGCACAATACTTCCCACTCCAGAAAAATATATCAACCAATCAAAATAAACTTTTCAGTCCAACCCCTACCCTTTCTTCTTTAAAATTTCTAGAAAGTTAATTTTCATCATTAGGGCTAGCAAATTGACAGTATCTCACCCATCACAATCCTTCTTATTACAAATCCATTCTGCTTTATCTCGCTAAATCAAAAGATCCCTAACTCTTTCTTACAAACTATTACTCCCTACTTTCTTTTCTCTCCCTATCTAAAAACTTCTATTCTCAAAATTATAGACTATTTTGAACATTTATTTAAATTAATAAAATAAATTCATAATCAGTTTTCTTTCTCTTTTAACAACTGGAATCCTTTCTTTCTTTTTCTGTCCAGAAATGATTCCAAATGCAGAATTGCCTAAAATTAAACGTACGGGAAATGTTGATGGCGTACATCCATATGAACATCCAAATACTTACGAACATTTAATAAAAAGTGAATGTTTTTTCACTTATTGTTCAAAATGTCCACAAGAATTATTATTCACATATATCCCAGCTTATCAATGTTTAGATTGTATCGAAGAATACCTAGATAAAAGTATGCATATTATGAATACATTTTTTTCCATTTAGAAAATGATTCCACCAACTGAAACACCAAGAAGTCATTTAGAAGAAGAAATTCCAGCACCGGAATTACCGATTAGACTCACGAGTTATAATAATTATTGTTTTGAAGAATTACAAAGTACAGAATATTTTTTCTTTCTTCCAAATACTTCACTAAAATTATGTAAAATCTGCTTTAATGGAATAAAATCAGAGTTCAGACATATTTTTCAAAATTCGAAACAATGGCATTTAGTGGGAGATTTATCTATGATTTTTGATAGATGCGATGTGTGTCGAAAACAATTAATGTTCGCCAAATCTAGGCAACCCGCATGCAAAATTTGTACACAAAATAATATGTAAAATGAGCAAAAATATTCTTTTCATCTTTCTAGTACAAATATTAATTAATACACAATAATTTTGCTCATTCTCAAAAAAAAACCTACAAATCATATTCCAAAAATCAAAATTTATATAATTTCCCTTCTTTAAAATTTGTTACAGTAAAATGGAACCAGCGAATGAAAGAAAAAATCCGGCTGCTTCAGTCAGCCCTTTACAAACATTAAATGAAATATGTATAGAATATAATTTTTCCACGCCCATCTTTTCAACACAAATTATACAATCTAATTCACCACTGCAAGCGTTTATTGTAACATGCGAAGTATTAAAAGATAAGACTAACTATGTTAGAACTAGTGAATCATTTATATAAAAAAAAAACAAGGAAAACACGACGCAGCAAGAAAAGTATTAACAATTTTATCTCACACATATGAATTTATCGATAGTACGGAATTAGAAAAAATTTCATTTAATTTAGGTAAAATTAACTTAATAAAATGGACACATTCGTGTGAAAGATGTTATCAAAGAGGACACCGCGCACCAGAATGAAGGGGACCTAAAAGAAATAACAATTATAAAGAATAAAAAAAAAACTATTTTTTAATCAATTTTTTCTTTAATACTTTTCTTCTAATTTCGAAATACGTCACGTAGACAACTTTCCACATCTTTCTCTTCGAACTCTGTTAAACGAACAATTTAAAAGTTTGACGATAAACAATTTCATTGTTTATCCTCAAACTTAAGGGGGGAGGTGTCACGTGCCGCGACCTAATATTAATTACCTTTAATTCTACTTTTGTACTTCTTAAAAACAAGCAATTGTAATCCGTATATCTTAGCTGGCAAGTAGCACTTATTGTTTAATAATCAATAATATTATATTATTTTCAAATATAAATATAACTTTAAACAAGGACAATCCGTAGAAAGGCCACGCCCCCCTTAGAAAATTCGCATTAGCTAAATTCACACAAATGTAAAATCTAACTCAGCAATTACCTACCCATTAAGATTCCAAATGATAAATCTATCATCATTTCTTGTAAAAATCACTAATGCACTTCGACTTGACAAATTCGAAACATCGATCTCTCAAACGATACGAAATGTATACCCTTGATGTAAATCAGTGGTAATCCCATTATCTGCATCCGTTTTAGATGTCAAAGTAAAAACCATTTATAACCAATTTAGATATCTACATCCTGTAGCCACGAGAAAACCCTTTTAGTTTTCTCATCTTGATTGTCGAACACAGTAATTAGTGTCAACCAGTAACCTGGTCTATACACATTTAGGGGAACCCACGTTCTATCTTACTAAAAGCTTTTACATCTTCGTGTCCTCTTCAAAAAATGAAAAACATAATTAGTGCGTTAATTGACCCCTCAACTGTCAACCCTCTTCGACAATGATTGGCGGCCATTTTGGAAAGCGATGACTAATTTGCAAAACACACCATAAAAACAAAGGATCTGGAACACACGAGTCAGTCTGTTTTGGTAGTTTGAACCTAGCACATCTCTATTCTAATTTTGAGTCTGTGAAGTCAAGTTAGTCTAACAAAGCTACCAAATTTCTATGTGTCGTCCAAGTGCTCAACAAAATCAACATCCATACTGAGAATCCATACTCTTCTTCAACTCTTCTTAAACTTTTAAAAACAGGTAAGAATCTTTCTTTAATTAATTTTCTTTAAAAAATCAAAGATCTATCTGAAAGAAGATTAGAAACTAAATTCTATCCCTTCTTTCCAAATCGAGATCAACAGAGATGTCTTGAAGGGGGCCAGCCTATAAATTTTTATATTCAATAAACATTTGTCCATTTAAATTTGTAAAATCTTGAGAGTATTATTTTTAAATCTAGCGGTTATCCTCATTCCGGTATAGGGAAATCCTTTCCTTATCCAAAACGAGGAACAACCACCTATTTTCCAATTTTTCCTATTCCTTTAAAATTAAGGGGTGTGTTATACAAATTCTAAGACATAACAGAACAAAGATTGAACCTCAGATTTAAATTTATTTTTATTTAATTAATTGGTTATAATTTTGGCAAGGTACAAATCTTTTAATATATATATTTAACGGTTATGTCACGTCCCCGCGACGTAATATTAATTAACTTTCTTTTTCTTTATATGTATTCTTTAAAAGACCAGCAATTGTAACCCATATATATTTTAGCTGTCATTTAGTATTTAGATGATTAATTGTTCAATAGCAAATAATATTGTATCCTTATAAAATATAAATGTCCAGTATCAAACAAAGGACAAACCTATTGTAAAGGCCACCCCCTTTAGAAAACTCTCGCTTTGACATGCAACATAATTTATGTATCCGCATCCACTAAATCTCTTGACATATGTCGACTTCAGTTTTCACACAAATAAAAACCTAATTCAATAAGAAACACTCTAGATTTTAACCCACGAATTTTCAAGAAAACACATTAATAAATGTCAATATGTTCAACACCAAACTGGCGCATCGAATCCTTTCTTCTAAAGAAAACGGTCATCCCCTCTGTATCATCATTTTCTCTAAATCTATGTATTCGGACCAGTCAATGTCCACCTACAAAGCATATACATGGTGCTTTAAAACTTAAACACCTGCGTTCTCACCTGCAAGAAAAACATGTACCATGCGTACCCACACTCCTAATACAATACTGATCTTCGAACTCATTTTTCATCAAAAGGAAACATTAATTTAAGCTTACGACTCTAAGGCCCTAAAATGTCATGTGAATTTAGGGGAACTATTGTCACTAAGATGATAAATGTTACAATATATGATCGAATCGTCTTAGAAGAAATTCATGGAAATCTCTTTGCGAACCTGCACCTGCACCCTTCGATAATGCTTAGCGGCCATATTGGAAATAGAAGATTAATTGCCAAACGGCCTATAAAAACAGAGAATTTGGGCCTGAATCTTCAGTCTGCTTTGGAGTTCTGACCGAGTTACATCGTCTACCAAATTTAACAAGTATTAAATTCTGTGCGGAAAAACTACCAAGTTCATCAAATAGCTAATTCATTCAGAAGTCGAGAGGCCTCTATTAAAGACCAACCTCAGAAGTTAGGAGGCCCTGTATTGAAAACCTATTCAAAAGCCGAGGTTCCTATACTAAAGACCAACTCCAGGGGTCCAATTTGCAAAACCAACTTTGAAAACCTAGGTAAGCAGGTGTTTATTATCCTTTTTTTACAACAAGGATCTATTCTGAGGGAGGATCGAAAAACTTAGTTTCCGTTTCTTGTTTCAGATCCAGATCAAGAGATGTTTCTAAAGGGCCAGCCAATTTAAAAACTTTTCAATAAACAATTATAATTTCTAAATTTTGAGTATATTTAAATCTTGCGGTTACCCTCGTCCCGGAATAGAGAATCCTTTTTCCCTATCCAAAAAGAGGAGAACCACCTTTTCCTTTATTCCTAAATCTTAAAGTTAGGGATGTGTTGCGATCATTAGGACGTAACAGTTATAATTTTAGCGCCCAACTTTGTCCGACATTGGCGGACGTAACTTCCATTATTCATAATCGGTTTAAAGAAACATTTAAATTGATTTAATTTAATTTAATTTAATTTATTAATTTTTGGAAGGTTATAATTTTTGAGGTTACAATTTGAATATTAGGAGGACATCCTAGAAAAGAATATATTTCCTTACTTTATTCAGAACCCGAGGATGAACAAGAAATTGAACATGAAGAACAAATTTAATTGCAAGATTGTTTTATTACTTTCTATGTTTAAATTAAAATGTTTTGCGATAAAAATATATTAAGCATTTTTTACAAACAGCTCACAGTGTTATTTTTGTATCAAATAAATAGAGATTGCACGAAAAGTAACCACAACTTCTTCTTACCACTCTATTAATAGAGAGACCGCAAAACTACCAGCATGCCACTACTGTTTCGAACGTCACTACTATCGGGAATGCCTAGTACTACCAAAGAAAATCGCGAGTTCAGCCCCGGAAAACTGGCGAAGGGCGGCGGAACCTTGTGCTCCCGCCTCGGCTCAGGACTCCAAGGCCAACCCACAGTAACTGCCGCCCGAACTACACAATGAAATCTGCCCCGTCTCTGGATCTACTTCAGGGACCAACCGATGGAGGCACTCGCGGATTTAGATTCCTCCGACAACGCCATCAGGACTTCTTCTCTTAGCCCGGAGCATCTGAAAAGGATCAGATCAGGTCCAAATAAAGAAGATCAAGCCGCCGATGGAGCGATCATGTAACTACCAGCGACTATAAACCTGGATGTCTAGATACACGGCAAAAAATACCCAGGAATTTTTTTCGTGGCAGATGACCTGGACAAAAAACCTCCTAGGAAGAACCTGGCTCATAGAACATCGCGTCGTCCACGACCATTATAATAACTGACATTTAATCGCTGCAAAAGAACACCAAGTAGTCCACATCGTCGCGGAAACCAGGAAAATACAAGAAAGCCCGCCAGACGAACAATTGGAGGGACTGACTTATGGGTTCCAAGGAGCCGAAGCCGAAAGCTTCCTGAGCCTAGTAGAATGGCACCTTCCTATTTTTCATCGAGGCGACCAATTAAAAAGAGCACTCATGAAGAGTCATGAAGCTCAGCGACACTTCTCCGAGATTAAAAGAAAGGTCGTCGAAGAGCAGATTCCAGAAATGTTGGTTGAGCGGATAATTTAACCTACAAACGCACTCTACAGCTCCCAGCCATCAATACAAACAAAAAAGGACGGATCTAAAAGGTTCTGCTTAGACTATCGTAAGCTAAATGAATTAACTATAGATGCAGCACAGCTCCTTCCCGTCATCCACGAAGTCCTGAAGGACCTGGGCCAGGCAAGGATCTTTTCAACCATCGACCTGAAAAGTGGATACTTGCAGATTCCCATGCATCCAGACTCGAAGAAGTATACAGCTTTCGCCACTCCTGATGGAGGGCAGTACCAATTTAGGGTCATGACTCTTGGAGTCAAAAACGCCCCATGCACCATTCAAAATATCATTAAAGAGGTGCTGGGAGCACACTGGTGAAAATTTGTCATCGCCTACTTGGACGACGTAATCGTCTATTCAGAAAACGACCAGGACCATATCTACCATCTTGCTATAGTATTTGAGTGCTTCGAAACCTACGGACTTTCTTGCAATTTGAAAAAGTGTTTCTTCGGGGAGAAGAAATTGAAATACTTGGGGCACATCGTCACTCCAGAGGGAAACCAGACCCAGCTTGAAAGTATTCAAGCAATACTGGATGCTACGCCACCAAAGATAAGGAATGAACTGCAGAGTTTTCTCGGAATATGTGGATGGCTACGAGAATACACCCCTCATTTCGCTCTTCTGGCAGCACCAATTACCGATCTGCTCTACCCGACGAAACCCTTTAAATGGAAGGCAGCAGCACAACAGGCCTTCCAGGAAATAAAAAAAGAAATTAAGAAACCGTTCAAGATCAGCAGGCTGTATCCTCAGATTCCATTAATCCTACAGACAGACGAAAATGTCTGGGAAAAAACTTCGTTATTATAGCTTGCAAAAGATATTTACATATCTAAGTTGGTTTGATATTCGAATGTTAGGAGCACATCCTAGAAAAGATTATATTTCCTTTCTTTAAATGCACCTTTTCGGATTTATGAAATTCCAAGTCTCACCTTGATGAACCTTGCTAAGGGCCATAATATTTATAACCTAATTTATGACTGGAAATTCCTAGGAAGAATGGGCCGACCCACTTACATTAGGCTATATCTTTTACCTTTAATATCGATTGTATGGCGGGAAATCCCCAGGGAAAATACATTAGTCTTAATTGCACTTGGTCATTACTTTGGGACCTTAGGATGCTCGGCCAAGTAATCTTGGGAAGTTCTTAGGTAGTGAAGCCGACCCCCTTCGGTGTTTGAGGAAAAGTATTTTTATCAAACTCTTGTAACGGATGCTAGGTTGTAGCTCCCCCCTCCTTTAAACTAAGGGTGCAAAGACCGAGGATCGAGCGACGCACCGACCGCTCTAATCTGGTCCTTAAGCTGCACGCAACTAAATAAAGTTACTAGCTAAAAGTAAAAGTTCTTATTTCATTAAATAAAGGTATTAAACCTTTATTTTGGCATTACATTTTGGCGATCCTGCTAAAATAGTGTCAACGATTAAAATTCTACGGAATTTGTGGTAATGACATTTGAACTGTCGCACGGAAAGCTACCAGAAGACGAAGAGCACGTTTCTTGATGTTTAGATACGAGTTCGCCTACCAAAATTGTTATAAATCAAGCAAGAAACTCAAAAAAATTTATTTAATAATTTATCACCTTGCAAGATCAACTTCATTGCCGCGGGTCCAGCATCTACCACACGTCAGACCTACCGATGCTGGCCCTCAGGCACAGACTTGTTCTCTCTCACCCCCCCTCTCTCCCCCCCGTCTCTCTCTCTCTCTCTCTCTCTCTCTCTGAATAAAATAAACACGCTACCTAAGAATCTAAAGTATTGTAGTAGAACGATACTTTCGAATTCCATTGTATTAAAAAGTAAAAGAATATAATATGAATATATCCACTGTAAAAACTAAAATGGCGTCACCAACGAACTCCCTTTCCTTTTCACAAACTACCCTGGATTCATTTCAAAAATTAATGGCAGAATTCGAAACCCTAAGAGTGGAAAACGCGAGAATGAAAGAGGAATTAGTTTCTCTTAATAACGAGAACCAAACAAGAAGAGCTGAAATAAAGCAGATTGCTAAGCATACCGAATTAATAACCGAAGATGAGACAGGTTCAAATCAACAGAATGAGGATAGAAGTGATGAACAAGAAGAAGAAGAGGCAAGAGAGTGATGAAGACAGCGAAATGAGGAAATCATTCGCCAGCGAATTGCATGCCAGTGCACTGTACCCCCGACAGCAGGAGAAAAGAAAATGTGTGCAAAAGACGCAGTTTTAACGATCGGTACCCTTATTGGAGAGAACGACATGGGTGTAGAGGAATTCATACGTCGTGTGAAAAAAAGCTAGATCAAGATGCACACAACCTCAAACGATGTTAAACACAGTAATCTCAGAAAAAAATCAAAAGGGCAGCAGAAAAAGCAATTAGATTATACATAATCAGTATAACACCGCAGTACCCGCTAACTATAATTTAACTGTACCACCTAATTCTTTACCTCTAGTAGAGTTAGAACCTTTAGATCAACGGACAGAACCCTTGAGAATACGCAAACAAAGGACCTCGCACAAATACTATGGCAAGAATCTTTCCGTCCAATTGGCTGTAACTTACAGAAAATAATGTCCTCGAAATTCCGAACAAAAGTTTCCTATGGTAAAACAAGATCCTATGATTAGTTTCCGAGATATGGGGTCTAGAAATACCAGATTTTGAAATAATTTTCGTAAATGATAACATACGAAAATATTCACAGTCTTTCCAGCTTTTTAGAAATGTTTGGTACTGTCTGGGTATGTTTGGGGGGCTGTTGTGATGACAATCTATAGCCTGTGGTCTAAAAAAAAAATCATTCGAGCTGTGACCTTAATATTTTCGAAAAATGATCATTATTCTAAAGGAAAAGGTCCGAAAAATGTTCACAGAGTCTTTCCAGCTTTGTAGAAATGTTTGGTACTGCCTGGGTGTGTTTGGGGGGCTGTTGTGATGACAATCTATAGCCTGTGGTCTAAAAAAAAAAATCATTGTCATCACAACAGCCCTCCAAACACACCGAGGCAGTACCAAACATTTCTACAAAGCTGGAAAGAATATGAATATTTTCGTATGTTATCATTTAGGAAAATGATCATTTTTCGAAAATATTAAGGTCTCTGCTCGAATGATTTTTTTTGTAGACTACAGGCTATACATTGTGATCACAACAGCCCCCCAAACACACCCAGGCAGTACCAAACATTTCTACAAAGCTGGAAAGACTCTGTGAACATTTTTCGGACCTTTTCCTTTAGAATAATGATCATTTATCGAAAATATTAATGTCGCAGCTCGAATGATTTTTTTTTGGACCACAGGCTATAGATTTTCATCACAACAGCCCCCCAAACACACCCAAATAGTACCAAACATTTCTAAAAAGCTGGAAAGACTCTGTGAATATTTTTGTATGTTATCATTTAGGAAAATTATTTCAAAATCTGGTATTTCTAGACCCCATATGTCGGAAACTAATCATAGGATCTTGTTTTACCATAGGAAACTTTTGCTCGGAATTTCGAGAACATTATTTTCTGAAAGTTACAGCCAATTCGACGGAAAGATTTTTGCCATAGGTTTTGTGCGGGGTCCTTTAGAGACTAAGTTTATTCTAAAGGGAGGATTGTAACGGATGCTAAGATGTAGCTCCCCCCTCCTTTAAACTAAGGGTGAAAAGACCGAGGATCGAGCGACGTATCGACCGCTCCTCAGTCCTGATCTGGTCCTTAAGCTGCACGCAGCTAAATAAAGTTACTAGCTAAAAGTAAAAGTTATTTCATTAAATAAAGGCATTAAACCTTTATTTCTGCATTACACTCTTAGCATCATTTTAATTATCCCAACATGTTAATTGCATTAGTTAATTTTACAGAGTAATTTTGTAATCAAATAGGTTTTTTATTAATTATATCATTTTATAGCCAATAGTTCAGTGAATGGATGCATTTGAAATAAGAATAATCTGATCAATTATCCGCATTTCTATAAATGAATCCATATATTGTTTTCCGTTGCTATCTTATACTGTTACTGAGCTGACGATAGATTCAGAAAAGCCTTTGCCTATCATACATAACACATTAAAGGACTTGGGCCATGCTCATGTAATCTCCACTATCGATTTTAAGAACGGCTACTAGCAGATCCCGCTTCACCCCGACTCACGGAAGTACACCGCCTTCACAATTCCTAAAGAGGGACAATACCAGTACTTGGTGATACCTTTCGGATTGAAGAACGCATCTAGCACCTTCCAGAACCTAATGCGAGAGCTTTTGGGCACTTATGGCGTCCAACGTGGAGTTTTTCGTAAGTCGGTTTTTCGTAAGTCTAATGAAAAGTACCTTCATCTCCCTCCAAGTGATTAGTTTATATTACAATGGGGAGGTTGAGATTGGTGTCAACTCACCAACCGAGACGTAACCAAAATCGGAAGTCTAATGTATGTAGTAATACTTTTTTCGTTGATTCTTAATAGTTTTACCTCTTCTGTGATTTCTCCTTCAGTATTTTTATTGTATTTCTTGATAAACCATCAACATTGACGTTCGTCTTTCCTGCTTTGAATACTATGTCAAAATCGTATTCGAATAATTTTAGTAGAACCAGGATCTTTACAGTTTTGTTTTTCAAATATAAATCTTCATAACTCAGTATTGTATCCTCTGAAGCTTACAGAAAAAACAAAAGTCGAATAGTTTATTGTTTTTTCATATTTAATTGAAAAATAAGTCCGATTAGTGACAACGTTTTCATGGCTTTGTCGACAAAAAGTATCGAGGGAACTTCCAGTTTGAAGAAAATCTCAGTGAAAAATTTGTTCCTGAATATGGAAGGAAAAATCATCTAAAATTGATGGAAATATGGATTTTTAACCTTAACTCTGCGATTACAAAGCGCATCATCAGAAAGCGTACTCAGCATTTTCCTTTACACAGTTTGTTACGTACGACTATTTAAATTTTTATTTTTTTTATAAGACCTCAGACATTTATTCAAAAAAAGAAAAAAATGGATGAGAACAATGAAATTGGATGAGACGAAATGAAAAGTCAAATTAGAAACATTTTAGCAAAATAAGAACGATACAGACTTATTGTCGATCCTTAAAACTATCATAAAAGTATCATCAGACTCAGGATAAGAGGAAACTTCTTGTGATTTTTACTGAAGCAGCCTATCACCAGGTTGCTCGAGTTACTGCTATTTTGATTTTTACATTATGCGCCTCGTCGGTTCTCAACTGGGATAATTTTGGTAGGGATTTTGTGGAGTAGGAAATATTGCTGATTCATTTCTGCTACATTTCAGAAAAATCTGCTGTGCAGTCTTCGATAATGTCTTAATTTCATAAGGCAAGAACTCTTGTCATCAATTTATTTGAGGTTTATACTTTCAAGAGTTAGTTTAAGCGTTCTAATTCTGATACCATTTGTGTCGATATTGAATGATTTTTATGGTTTCTGGCTTTTAGGTTTTCAACCGAGATTTTTTCTCGATATTTATTATCCTACACTATTGAATTTTGACTAGAAGTCTTTAATACAAGATATGCAACCATTTGTGTCAAAATTGAATCAGAAAAATTTGTATGGTTTCTGGCTTTTAGGTTTTCAACCGGGATTTAGTCTCGGTATTTATTATCCTATACAATTGAATTTTGACTAGAAGTTCTTAATACATGGCATTCTTGTATTTTAGGTCGAGTGCTGCAAAAGCACGTGCCTCTGTTGTGAAAAGTGACACTAGATGCGTCAGCGGAGTGGTGAAGGTGCATAGGTGAGGGGAAGAGAGAAATGGAATTAGAAGTGGCTCTGAATATCCGAGGCGCATATGTAATTGCGAAACTTATGAATTTAAAGGAAAGAAAAGAATTGGGCTCATATTTTCTCATTCGCGTGTGCATAGCGTGTCGTGTCTTCCTTTTCTTACGGTTTTTTCCTCCTTTTTTGATATAACTTTTCTTTACATAACTTAGTGTCGTTTTTATTCCTAATTATGAAATTTATGGAGAGCATAAATAGTAATTGAGCTAAAGATTCTCGATCTGATGCAAGATTTATTTAATGAACTTTCCTTTAATGAGTTCTCGTTTCCTCATCGGTCAAACATTTTTATTGATTTCGTGAGTCGATTTTCTGTTGATTGTGACGCAGACTTACTTATAGAACTGATATTTCTGTCAATTTTAGATGATTCGAAGTGAAACTTGTAAAAAATCTTTCTTCAAAACTGAGGAACAAATGTCTCACTAGAATTTTTTTTCAAACTGTAAGTTCCCTCAATACTTTTTGTTGCCAAAGCCCTGAAAGCGTAGTTACTAATCGACCTCATATTTAAATTACATATGAATAAACAATAAACTATTTTTAGATTTTTTCTTTTCCTATAGGCACTAGACTATAACACTGAGTAGGGAGCTTAAAACCTGAACCTACCTTTCCGTCCAACTATCCTATCCCTCCCATAAGGATTGACCCTTTTCACCTATGGCATAATAAC
The DNA here is from genome assembly GCA_904066005.1 of Synergus itoensis. NCBI lineage: Eukaryota > Metazoa > Arthropoda > Insecta > Hymenoptera > Cynipidae > Synergus > Synergus itoensis. Next base: position 27,619 of record CAJFCP010025368.1, read on the forward strand.
AATAGACCAACTGCAACAACTGTCCTCAATAAGCAAGAAAACCTCTCACTCCATATTAGGTAGTTTTGAAAATGCACCAATATGATTGGTCCTTTGGATGCATTTTTGGCATATAAAATCCACCGTTTTTTATCAAGATCCAACTTTGTCTTGGACTTACTATCTGTTCATTAAATGTTGATCCCTAACGATTATTTTTTTACACATTTTGATACGCGCACTAACGCAAAAGTGCATTAATATTTTTATTTACGGAACGCAGTTTTGACCGACTAGTTGTAAGAACCCTTCTTATGAAAAGAGAAACCCAGCAGAAAGAAAGTCTCTCTTCGTCTATCTCGCCTTCCTCGTCTAACCCAAGTTGCAAGGAAACGGTACACGCTTGCGCGTACCCCTTCCCCAGACAACGATGAGGGCCTTCATGGGGGTGAAGTGACGAAGAGTGACAGAACTGACCCACGCAATTATGCGCATCAGTTCGCGCATATTCATCTTGGTGGGGTCAACGACTCCAGCAAGAAAAAATGATACAATGGTTTTCCCTTCCTATAAGAAGGGCTATCCTCTAGGAAATAGTCAGTTCGCGCTGGGAAAAGCCCAGCAGAGGTCCAACTCTCTCTCTGATGTACCTAGTTCATTTTCGAATAAAATATCATGTGAAAAGCCCTGGTGTACCATTTTCACTTCCCTGAAACCGTCTACGAAGAAAAACCTAGAAGACCAGGATGGCTTCTACCACAACCCACAAGGTAAGACAGTGTTCTTGATACATTCCTTTTTCCATCCTCTCGTCCTCATCGTATCTGGGTATGTTCCGCGATTCTTGTCGTCGGAGTCATTCCAGGGTATTCTCCCTT
>CAJFCP010025369.1:8163-46006 GCA_904066005.1 Synergus itoensis
AATAATAATAATAATAATAATAATAATAATAATAATAATAATAATAATAATAATAATAATAACATGATAATAATAATAATAATAATATTTGGGAATAAAATGCACATCCGCATTGCGCCACATCTCATTAGCTGCACCTTGCATCGCACGCTGTAAAAACTAAAAATTTAGAATCGATCTTGAATTATACATATATTCATATAATTAAATTGATTATACATTGAGCACAAATGCGTGATCGTCTGCTTCTTCTTACTCCTAAAAACGTGTCAAATGCCCTCTTTTCTGTGTCGCTTGGTCTCTTAATAAAATCTTCACTGCTCTTTCGCTTTGGCGCTTTTTCTAAGAAAAATAAATAAAAATTAATACAGTAGTAATATTAATAAGCTATCTTGTTTTGTACTGAATGAAAATGTGAAATACATTGAGAGAATGAATTAATGCTTGTGTATTTGATGTGAATAAAATATTTCAGGTACTAAAATGAATTTTTAACAAGACTCAGGGCAGCCACTCAAGCAATAACACAGCCGCACAAAAAAAGAAGGTCAAGAACTTTTTCAGAAACCACTGTATTTTTATTTTTCGGACGAGTGTGCAGCATAAGTGCGATTTTAGTGCCGCATAATCAGAAGTGCACCTCGTAAGAGGTACACAGCTTTTTCTTAGCCAATCAGATGATAGTATGTTATTTACTCAAAAATTATTTATTTATTTACCGAAAAAACATTGTTTTGAAAAAAAACGCGTTTAAAGCTGAGTGTCCGGATGCAATAAGGATACATAAAATTTTTTCGTGCGGAAACTAAGTCCCCTGGAGGCTCAGTTCGTCAGTTTTTGAATTTTTTAAATGCAGGGAATGCATTTGAAAAAGCTCTTGACCTTTTCTTTTTTGGTGTGTGTGACCTGTTGGCCGCCCCTGCTGTCCAAAAGTTTAACCTAGTGAGTAACATTTGCTATAGAGACTATATTCCGACATATGTCAACGGGAAAATAGGCTCTATGGAAAATGTTATTTACTAGATTATAGCAGGACAGATTTTGGCCAGCAGACTTTCTATTTATTTACGAATGCAGCATTTTCAGAAACGTGGATTAATAAAGTATATTTCGATCCTTTCAAATGGTCATTTTGATTTAAAAATTTATAATTTCTGGGAAATTTTGATAGCAATTAAAACGGCTTTCAATATACTTTACACTCAGGGTGGCTGCAAGTTATTTGACTTTCAACGATTTTGAGAAATCAGAAATATTAAAAAGTATTCGAATGGGTTTCAAGAATTACAAAAAGATTTTGTGGAATTAAAAAAAATATGAGTGATTTTTGAGATTTCAAGAAGTTAGAATAAATTTCAGAGAATTTTAAAAATCGTTAGGAATTTCATCAGTTTTTTGAATATATTAAAGGGTTTTCTTGGTTTCAAAAAGATTAAAAATATTTTGAAGAGATTTTGTAGTATTTCTTAATTAAAAAGTAATAATGAAGTTGTGAAGTAAGTTATTTTACAACTTTTTAATTAAAATTCCGGTTCAATTTCAAATTTAGGGGAAATGAAAAGTTGGCAATGGATAAGTTAAGCAATTTCGAAAATAAAGCTTTGTGGCTACCCTGTATTCCACGTTTCTCAAAGGTTTCTGATTAGTTTTCAGCGCAGCTTTGCATGCCATAATCCAATGGATTTCTGCTTGGATATTCTGTGTAATTAACTAATTGAAATTTAGACTTGTTTATCCAGATTCAATAGCAGCACAATTTTCTTGTAACACCCCTGATAAATCATCTACATACAAGTTAAATGTATCCACAATGAATAACACTTTCCTGGTACCAAAAATGTCTTAAAACCTTTTCCGAATGAAAAAACCTTTTTCCTGGAATAGCCTTTCGCTTTTAATTCTGCCTAGATTTCCAAAATTTTTTGTTCATATAAAATAAAACTTGATGTAAATGTCACGCAAAATAAATTAAGAAAAAAACTTGGTTTAAATTCAGGTTTTGTTAAAGCAAAAAAGTAAAAAAGTTATAAAAAATTAGAAATTTAAATATTAAGAACAGAATCATTTTCAATGTATTTAAGTATTTAAGTGGTTTTAAAAAATATTAAACGATTTCAAAAGTATTCATTTTCTAGTAATTTAGATATTTTTAAAAGAATTCAAAAGAGAGTCAGTTTAAGAATTTTCAAGTAATTTTAAAATATTTGGAAGCATTTCAAGAGATTTCAAGAATTTTAAGTTGAGTAGATAATTTCAAAATATAAAAAAATGTTTTTGAATTCTTTAAAATCACATCAAGCTTTTTAATATTTTTGAATTTTTTTGAATCTCTTTTGAACTAACTTTATATCCTTGAAATTATACACTCAATTCGAGACTTTCAGTTTATAGAAGTATTTTTTATGAAGATTCTTCTCGGGACCAAAATTAAATTATTGAATATTAAGATATTTTAAAAATAAAATTTTTATAAGCAAAAAATATTGACAATAACGTATGTATGACATTTTAGTTGAAATGAAGATTTTGCAAAGGTTAACCAAAAATTCTCTCTATTTTTCAATTTGAAATCCGTTCCTTCTATTCTCCTTTTTCCGGACCTGCGAAAAAAGTCGATCCTCTTGCTTTCTGACTCTCCCGCTTGTTTTCCTTGTGCAAACCAGTTTTTGATTGAAAATGGGTGCGTTACGCCTGTTTCAGATGGAACGGACTCGGACACGTCGTTCATCCTCGACGAGGAGGGTGGAAACATAGCTCAGAACCCTCTGGTCGTGCCTGACTGATTGTATTGTATTTGTCAATTATAGATTAGTATCGGCGTAACGTTACTAATTACAATTCCGATTTCCGTTTCTCAAGCGAGAATCCTAACCAGTTATCAAACATTTACCCTTGGCTGTGAATATTTGGCTCAATGTACAAAGAACGAGGCAAAATGCCAAATGTTCACTCGCTATTTGTTTGTCCATGAGAAACCTAAAAAATGCAATGCTATACTAAAATTGCATCGAACTGATCAAACAGTTTGCTGGTATTTCCTGATTCATTCGCTATTTGTTTCAAGTAAATAAATCTCGATTTAAAGTATAGTTGGCAAATAAAACGGAATTGAAGAAAATTGCTTGCCAAATCTTTATTGCCTTTTTACAAGTGGAAGGCAGGTCGTATTTTTTACGATTCGTACTTACTATATAAAAAGTAGCATAAAACTACAAGAGCTACCTAGTTATCTTTAGAATTGCATAATTTTAAAACTGCTTTGTTAAAAAAAGAAAACCTTTTAAAATTTTCTGTAACTCATTAAGTGCTTTTTAGCCTCATGTTTAAAATATTGCGGGTTCAACTCTTGCTGACGTCCAGCCCCTTATTGAATTTATTTACTTGAATAAATGAACAAATGACGAATTGCCTTGGTTCGATGCAAATTTGTTCTTTTTATATTAAATGTACAGTTACGTAGTAGTTATAAATATTTTTTACGTCACTGTACAGTCTTTAGAAACGCTATATTTTTATAGTGAAATAAAATGTTAGCGATGTTTGAGTTTTGGGAATGGTGTTTTGAATGCGTATTAAAGTAGTCTCGAAATTCAAGACTTATAATTTTTAATAAATGGAAAGTCCAGGTCGAAAACGTATTTAATTTTTTTTTAGTATTTGAAAAAAAATTAGACTGAATAAATGTACGTTTTCTTTGCTCTATTTGCATTAAAACTGATAAAATTTAGATGTATTATATTATTATCATTACGGCTAATTTTTAACACATATACTTTTTGCACATGATGACAGAATAAAAAAACCTGTTTATTTATATCTTTGATAATTATTTATTTTTACTATAAACTAATTACCTATAAGTGTTCTATTTCAGTCAAAATTATGAATCATCGTCTGAACAAATAGAAATGTTTGAAATTTAATAAAGTTGATGAGAAACATAACTCATGGTGACTTGTTGAATTTTATATTACAAGGTGTTCGTTCAAAGGCTTTTCCAAAAAATGAAAAGCTTCGTGAATTGTGGCTGCAACATATTAATCGTCAAGATTGGATACCAAATACACCATCACGCATTTGTGAGGTAAAATCTATAGAATATTAGAATATAAATAATATTATATATATTAAAAGGAGTTTTACTTTTTTTAACACCTAAGTGTATAAAACCACGCGTGGCTCGGACTTGGAACTCCTCCCCCCTAATGAATTCACGTGGTTTATGGAAGACCCCTAACTAGACATTTCATTTGACATTGAAACGGTGTTTATTAGTAAACTACTGCCACAGTAACTTAATCTAATTTAATATATGCACGAGAGGAAGCAAGCTGCGTCTTTAGTCTTCTAATCGAGCTTCTCGGCAGAGTTTCGAGATTTATGTTTATTCAGTAAATATTACAAGGAGATAAGATCCATTAGCGCTCCACTTGTAGATAGAGTGAGATTGTAATGTAAATTAAGATTCAGTTTTACTTCTGAAGTGAATTCTCTTAGTGAACCTTCGTTAGTCTCAGGTCTCAAGTTTCCTCATTATCGACATTGTTTTCAATAAAAGGACTTTTATCGATTGATCGATTGCGCTGAGTGAGTTGTACATTTCATAATATTTAATGCCCTTGTATTTCACGAATTCAATATTATTTCTTGGAGTTCTATAATCAGATAAAGTAGACCTTATCTTCATTCTGAGTAATCATGTTTATGTTTTCGAGGTTTTAGTTTAAGTAACTTTTACAATTACGACTAAAAGATACATTTTTCTATACTTTAGAAGATTTCATACAAAATTGTTAAGTATTTACTTTTAATGTTGGTTATTTGAAAAAAATTATTTATTACTACGGAATGTCTCATCCGATTTCCGATTCTATATGATTAAAATGGGAAAGTGAGCATGAAATATTTTTTTTCTCACAAAATAATTATTATTGTCGGAAAGCTCATAAAAAAGCGTTGAAAACCCTCCCATACAAAAGTTAAATTGATCAACTTTAGCAGAAATTATGATTGATTGAATAACAGTGCTAGAGCTATCTCCTTTGAGGAATTAAAAAGAGGTGCAATAAGACTACTATAAAAATTCACTGGAGTTTCAATAAAATTGAAGACAAAAAATTTTTAGGCGGGTACTCTTGGCCGCCCCATATTTGCGGATTGGACTGCTTTAAGGGTGTTGGAGCCAAGTTCTAATCTAAACATTCGATTTCCTCATTTCACTCAACAAATATTAAATTTGGAATTTTTTCCCTCTGTAGAATTAATCAATTTTTAACTAGAATTATGCGTACAGAGCGAGAAAATATCTAATTCAAATATTTTTTAAGTAAAATGAAAATATTGAATTTTGAAGTTAGATTTTGAATTCTTCGTTTTATGCAAAAAGTATCGAATCTAAATATTTTTTCGCTCTGTATGCAGCCTTATATTTGAAAAAAGATGAGCGATACAGAGCGAAAAAATATTTATCTATAATTTTCGTTGAGTAAAATGGAGAATGGAATTTTGAGCTTAATAGTTGGGTCCAACGCCCTTAATTTTTATTCGTACAAATGACAGATATTACCGGATAAAAATGGAGTGACATAAACATAAACTTGAACTTTCTGGTAAATAAATAATTAAAGTATATTTTTCACAGCAGAGAGCAGTGAATTAATCTTTTTCTCATTGCTGTCTGCTGCCCAAAATGTATTTTATTTATTTATTTACCAGAAAATTGGCGGAATATATATGGCTAACGTCACGTTGCGTATTTGCCCTTAATCTCTCCGGAATTTTAAGCAGGTACATTATCAAGAATTTTAATTTAATATCTGTATAGATTAAAGCGTTCAAATTTGCCAAAAAATATTATAAATGTGATTATTGAATTGATGGTGAGAGGAAATAAGGATATATAGCGCCATAATAATCCATCTGCGTCGATTTTATAATAAATTAAAATAAATATCGAGTAAAGTTGCCCATCGACAATAATTCTTTAAGAGGGAGAGCAGAGAAGATGAAAAGGATTTCGTAGTAAGGTACTTATTTCTTGTCGGGAGGGTGACAAGTGAGTTTGCATCAAATATCCATTAATTTACTTCCTTTTACAACGGTATGCTTTTCTCGTGGATGATAAAGAGAGATTCTTTTAAAAATCGCATTTAATGACATTCCTTTCAACTTCAGAGCTTTAAAAGCTCTTCGAGAACCTGGAAACTTTCCAGGTTGAAATAAGCATTTTAAACTGTAATTAGCCTTTAATATAAACTTTGAATATGGGAGAAATGAAGCTTCTTGTTATAAATTTCGAATTTAAAAATTATTAAAAACTTCACGGGATCAAAGAATATCAGGGGATTTCTCAGAAGATTAAAAAACTTCAAGGCATCGACCAAAATCGAAAATTCGACTTGTCGAATTTTAAATTCGACATTAAGTAATAAGTGATGTGTTTTTATTAATGAAGCGCTCGCAATTATTTTTTTCCGTGTACAACCTCTGTCCTCTCTGATGAGAATGTAAACATTGTATTCAATTTCATAGGATTTTATGGTATTTCAAAGATTTTGCTAATTTTCATTCGATTTTAAAGAAGTTCATGAGATTTTCAGAAATTAAAAGATAAGTCTTAAAATAATTAATATTATTTTCCACAATTTCATGAAATTTTAAAAAATATTTTGTTTTCCATAGGTTTCAAGAAAATTAAGAAATTTTACAGATATTTTTGAAAATTCAAAATACCTTTTTTTATTACTTTTTATACATAATAAACCCTTGGATCCCCACTCCCCCTCGAAATTAGTCGGGCATTCTCCCAACTAGCAAAAGATTATTGGTGAGATATTTATAGCTAATTTTGATTTAAATATGTCAAATAAAGATGATATAACTTTTGTTCATTAATTTCTTTATAACATTTAAAATTGTTGTATTATTAAATTAATACTACTGGACATAATTTTTTAATGAGTTTTTTCCTCGATGTGGACCATATTCGGTTAAATAAAATTTTGTTTACTAAATGAAAGAGCTTTGAGAAATCAAAATTTGTTTGTTCTTCATTTTGTTTACTATATGAAAAATTGTTGAGAACACATCGAAAAAAATTACTCCACTGGTCGTGATTCTAATATTTTCTGAGTAAAAAGATTTCATTTTATGCTTATTATAATTTGAATTTCAAATTCTTAAAAAGTCACTATATGTTCAGGAGAAAAATCATTGAATCGTGTCCCACATTCGATATCAAGTCTTTTATTTTTTATCGATTTATCCAGAAGAGTAGTGCAGGGGGAAAATAAGAAGATTGAACGGTTGGCGAACGTCCATCAATATGTTCTTTTTTCAAGGAGTATGTCTAAAAACCTCTTGTCTATCAGAAACACACAGGCTGGGGCACAGGTGAATCATCGAGTTTTTTTTGTATATATTACTGTCAAATCAAGAAAGAGAGAGAGGGTGGGGAAGGAAATAGGAAAAGAATATTATAAGAAGATAAAGATAAGAATAGATAAAAAGTATGGTAAAAAAGTTGGTTTTTACGTGTAAACAAAGAAAAGTTACAGCGTTAATGGTTGAATAAACCCAACCTGAGTATAAGACATGAGTACATGAATAGTCGTTGTACATCAGGATAGATCGATGAAGAAATTTCCGGTTTGAAGTCTCTGTAGTAAAATCAAGTTTTTTCATTTCTTTTTGTCACGAAATGGTAATTAAATGTATATTTCGAGAGATTTTTTTACACCACTTTTTTAAGATAGGATGTAGGTCGCTTTTTTGTCTTTGCAATTTTTTTTTTTGGTGACTGTGTAATCATTCAAAATCCTATATGTATAAGAGAACCCTTTAATTAACGTTGGTTCAGGAGCACCGTGGACACTTTCACAGTGCTACACAGTAGTATCGAGTATCAGTAGAAATAGCCTGTATTGGTCAGACTCTATAGGCTAAAGTAAAACGAGTCAGTTTAGACCAGACACTAGGTCAGAGCGCCCGCATCAGAATGATGAGAAGAGGAAAAAAAATTAAATTTCTGATTTCTGCACAAAATGGCATAAAATGGCACAAAATGGCATAAAACCTTCTGTTACATTTCTGATAGCCAAGGGTACATTTTCATATACATATACATTTTCATATACATATACATTTTCATATGCATATACATTTTCATATGCATATACATTTTCATATACATATACATTTTCATATACATATACACTTTCATATACATACAGTGGCGGATTAGCCACGTAGCAAGAGTAGCAAATGCTACGGGCCCCGCGCATAAGAGGGCCCCGCGCACCCATCACATTAAAGCGTGTTAAAAATGAGTTAAGGAATACGATGGGTCAAGAACGTCTAAATCATCTCATCTTGATGAATATAGAATATGATTTGCTTAGAGAAATCGATATGGATGGTATTATCTCTAAATTTGCTCATATTAAATCCAGAAAAGTTTATTTGTAACATTTGTGTTTTATTTAACACCCTAAACTTAAGAACCTAAAGCAAACCAAGGGCCTCTTGATATAATTTGCTACGGGCCCCGCGCTGGCTTAATCCGGCACTGTATACATATACATTTTCATATACATATACATTTTCATATACACATATACGGTATGGTTGGGCCAACCATACCTTTTTTTCCGTGTACATATACATTTTCATATACATATACATATACATTTCAGGCACGTATTTCCATAGAAAAAGCAGGAAAACTTTATGTTGCTCATACAAATACCGAAAAATACCAAATGAAGCAAAAAAATTAATGTTCACTAACTTAGAAAAACACTAACGCGGTTTACACGTTGAGTCTTTTATGACCCTATACGCCCTTTGACCGCGCACCGCTGAAAGGTTAACTGACGAACTGCACGTCACTCACAGACCTGATCCTATTACTACCTAGATTTTTTAGAGGGAGGAACCCAACTTCCATTATTTCCCAAAGATGAGACATGCAGTTTGAAAAATCGTTTATGCCTTAAAAGACCCAGTGTGTAAACGGAGGATTAAGAAATTTTAAGAGCTTTAGAGCAGATTTAAAGGATTTCTTTATCTTAAGGAATTCTTAGAGTTTTCAAGGAATTTTAAGTGATTCTAAGGAATTTTAATAAACTTGACGAGATTTCAAAAGCCACTTCGTGTTTGTCTTCCCAAGAGACCTAATTTATTTCAAATCATGAGGGCTCGACCTCGACACGTTCAAACCTGCAAATAAAATAAAATTGTTTTTCAAAGGAGTTTAGACGACACGTATTTCACCGATTTAATGGAAAATTTGACAAAGTTTTATCAGTAGGCCTAATCCACGTGTCAATACGTCAAAATAAATAAAAATAATAAAATAAATAAATCATTTTTGGACTTTATTATTTCATAATATAGTACAATAATAAAATATAAACATTTCAAATAATATAAATAGTTTAAAACGTAAAACATGCAGAGAATAAATAAAATAAAAACCATTTCCTTATTACTATTTCTCTTTACCATGATTTCCCTTTACCATTAAAATAACAGTGAAAATATCCTGGATGCTTATGCACTTGCCCATCGTCTTATCGCCTAGAAGCGTTTCCGCTCATTGGAGAATAGAAAATACTTCCGCCTAAAATACAATTGGACACAGCCCTAGTGGAATCACTAAACACGTTTTTCCTGCGCTGTCGTACAGTCCAGCTCTCATCCAGCCCTCCCCTTTAGAGCCGTGTACCAGATTTCCCCTTTAAGGTGGTCCCTCCCCTCCTCCTTCTCTAACACCACCTTTTTTGGCATGCATGTCCGAAAGAATTTGTCGAAACTGTAAATTTTTGTTGTTTTGTCTTACGGCATTGTTAGAGTTGGCAGATTAGCGATGTCCCTTGGGAGCCTAATGTGTCTAGTTCCCTGAGACCACTTACCCGCAGCGAAAAGATGTTCTTTCGTTTTAGCTACCCCCGTAGTTTTTAAAACTGCTGAATACATTCGTCTCCCGCAATTTGGCAGCCCGTGAACTGGCCCTTTTCATTCTACGTCCCCCCCGAGCGTGTCCCTTGGCGGTCTATAACACTAGAGATGCAACATCGGAAGTGGAATATCGATGTATCGATACATCGGATCAAAAACATTGATACATCGGAAAAACATCAATGTTTTCCCTAATTTTCATAGTTTAAATATTATTATAAGACAATTATGATAAAAAATGTATATATATATATATATATATATATATATTAAGAAACATTTATTTTTCAACTGAAAAATGAAATTACACAATCCGGTAATAAATATGTAAACCATATTGCTAAAAATATACTCACAACTCATTTCACTATTGTAGCAACCACAACAATAAATTGCTAGTAAACTCAATCTTGGACTGTGTGGTTGTAAAATTCCATGAACAAGAAAGTTTCCTCTGGTTTGAAACTTTCACGCAGTTTCATGAAATTTTTTATATCGAACATCGAATCTTAACATCGATACTTGGCATCGATATATCGGAAGCAAACAAAACATCGATACTAAAATATTGATATATCGAACCATAAACATCGATGTCGTCGATGTACAACGATGTTGCACCTCTAAGTCTATACTGAATAGATACGTTCACGCTTCACTGCTTCTGCGTCCCCCCTGTCCGTCCGTTTACCCCCGAGACTGACCATTTTACGGGAGACGAGTGTATACTGTATATTCAAATGATCATTTTCGGCCCCAGCCTCTGGGTTCTCCCAAAAGCCCTTCTACACAGCCAGAAAGTTGTGATGAATCTTTTATATTTCGCTTCTATCAGTTTTCTCCGGATTTACCGACAACCCTGATACAATGCACCAGAGCTTCACAATGCGAAGAGTCGACTTCGTAAAGCTTTAGGGTATCAAGATGGGCCCCCCTAAGATTTAAGATTACGAGGTCGTCCGCGTAATCCTGAGAGTAAAAAAACCATCATTTTTCAGACTTCGGACTAGGCTATCTACCACTAAGCACCACATAATGGGCGATAGGACGTCCCCTGTGGTCAATCCCTGGTTGTCGTTTTTCAGATAAATTAATCAAAAAATTTTACTTCATGCAAGATGGCACGACTTCAGCACTTTTTTCATTGTATGGCAATCATATGTTCGTAAACGGGGAGTATTGAATGACAGGGATGACAGTCCGTGCCTTTTTTTCTTTAATCCCCCTTTTTTTCCTCTTAAATTTGTAAAATCTCCTTAAAACCCTAAAATCGAGAAATTTGACCCACTTTTCCCCTTTTTTCATAAAGTTTAGATTCATATTCGTAAGAATTATCAAAAGTTCTTAATAATAAAATACAAATTATCATAAAAAATATTTTATTTATTAATGTATTTTCACTCCGCTTACACTATTAAAAAAATCCCCCTTTTTCCCTAAAATTGAACTTCTGAACCGCTGGCATCTCTGGAATGGCCTCCATATAGTCCAGACTTAAATTTGTGATTTTTTTCTATAGGGTTTTATCAAAGATAAATTTTATTTATGTAAAATATCCTAAGACGATCGAGAAGTTAAAATATGCAATTTATATTAGTTTTAAACGAAGGATAGAATGACTTTTAACATTTCCTAACTTCCGTAGGAACACCCTGTATATAGAAAGATTTTATGCATATTGAAAATTTAGATGGGATTCGTCTGTTTCGCACTTGCACGTATATATCGTCCTTAATAGGGAAACCTGCATTAACACCCAGAGCACGTTACTCAGTAAATGTCTCGAGGTGTCCCTGTCACGCCACGTTGAGAAGTAAGAAGCAACAGAAGGACTTCCCTTATATTTAACAATATGGCAAACAAAATAAGCATATAACTTCAATCCATTATTTATTTTTTGCTTTTAGAAGTTGAAGAGAAACAAATTTCAGGATAAAATATTAAAAGTGTTAACCCCTAGACCTCAAGGTTCAAATTTAAATTTAAATGATGATAAAAAAATTGTTGGTATTATATTTTTTAATTTCAGAAAAAAAATTCAAGATGTTTCACGGTATTTCAAGAAGTTTTAAACATTTCATGAAATTTTTACTATTTTTAAGATACATACATACTACAGAAAATTTTCGGAGATTTCCAAAAATTTTTAATGATTTCAAAAAATTTTAAAGAATTTAATTTGAGATTTTAGCGAGTTGAAAGAGATTGAGAGGAATTTAAAAGAAATTTTAGATTTTTTTCGGGAAATCACAGAGTTTCGAAAGATTTTAGATTTTCAAGAAAAAATGTCGAGAGATTTGATGGAGAATATTTCAATATAACTAAGAAGATTGGAACAGAGAAAATTTAGGGATTATGAAGTTTTACAGCGGATATTGATTTAAAAACTTGTCATATTGAAATCTTCAATTTGAGAGATAAAGAAAACTTTTACAATTTCCAAACCCATCTTTTGAAAGTTCAAAGACGTTGCAAGCTTTGGAACTGATATGATTTCAGGAACTTTTCGGAATGTAACCTTTATATACCTCAGAGTAACAACTGTTTACACTTTCTAGACAAAGCAAAGTTTGATATAGTTATTGATTTTTCTTCCCTTAAAATTGAAATTCTTATAAAATATAATATACAAAAAAAAGTTCCTTAATGCACAATAAATAATGTTTTACTTAATAATAAATAATCAAATACGATTGAAAAGAAAATATTTTTAAGATTAGTTTTTTCCGTTGAGCTGACACAAATTTATAACTTTAATTGAAAATAATATTTCATGTTAAAATATATTTGTCAAATTATTAATCCCTAAATCCTAAATACAAAATATTTATAACTAACGAGAAATTTATATGAAAACAGGGTCTATTGATTTCATAATAAAAGCCATGTTATATTTGAAACCTTGACGTGGGGTCGGTAATCCCCAAGGCGATTTTGGCAAAGCTTCAGATTACACTGAGAGGTAGGATTTATCCCTCAACTTAGGGCAAGAGAACTCTCATAATGAGGATACTACTGATACTAGCTTTGAATCTTGACAAGTTTTACAAGCAAAAAAGTCTTTTTGAATAGTCTTTCATAACTGCGATAAATCTCCCATATCAGAATTCAACAAAAAATCTTACGTGAGGAGATAATTATGAAATTCTATTTTGACCATCTTTCATTCTTATATAATGTTGATTGCAGACATTTTATGTCATCTCATATCTAAATTAATTTTATTTTTATTTTGTTGAGATAAATTGAAGACCACTGAATAGAGCTCATTCAGAATAAAAATAATAATAATATTAAGATACAAACGATGTTTAAATTCAAAAAAAAATTAATATGTCTATTGCCGAGAATAGAAAATTTTCATTTCTCAGAAACGATTCATAGGTACCCAACTCTGTGAATTTTCCATTTCATTGATTTTTTGACACAAGCGATTGTAAATTCCGTTATCAAACTTTTGTTCTTCGAAAAAGGAAAAAGTCTTCTCGATCCTGATTCCTTAATAAAAATCTTAATTTTTCTAAAAGGCATAAAAATAATCGAATAAAAGAGGACGAGGAACTCCGGGATATATAAAAAATTATATCTATATAGTAAAAATTTTTTTTCATTTGGATTAAACAAGGTTTGACATATTGTCGCAGTTATCTTTTTATAAGATTTTACCCTTTGCTCTTTAGATTAAATCTAAAGTTATTAATATCTGAAAAATCTCTGTGTCTTGATATTTCTAATTTTAAGTAAAAGAGGAAACCTTCTAAATGTAAAAGTAAATGTTTGCACTCGGTGATTACACTTTTTCACTGAAAATTAAATTATATCTTTCGCGTAAAGTGAGTATGGCGAGAAACCTTAATTAGACGAGCGTCACGAGCGGTTTTGATAGGTGATTGATTGTTTATTCTAGCAAATATGTATACAGTATACACTCGACTATGGGCAGATAACCGACCTACCCCACACAATACGTAAAGCTCCCTCCATCTGTGAACGGAATTCATTGAGGATAGCAATATTGCCATAATGCTGTGTACATGGGATATTGTATAAGTAAGGTAGGTCGAGGCATTGATCGTTCTTGCATGAGAAGGGTAATAACAATAATTGAATTCAAGGGGTAGAAGTCCTGCAAAGACGCGGAAAACTACAACGAAACAATTAATGGAATCGAGTCATGAACAGGTTACCATTAAAGACTATTTATCAATAAATCAGAATCAATGCCAAATCAAAACCTTTTTGCATTCAGAATTTCTCCACAATCTATTATATCGTCGATCAGCAGCTCAAAGGAATCCATATTAATTTCTTTGAACTTAAACTTTCACTTTCTTTATTGTTCTTTATTGTTCTAATATTGTTAATTATTTAGGCAATTGATCAACTAAATGCTAATTGTCAGCTGGAGGGTATATTAAAGCATATAGTTTAATAATTAAACTTCGAAGATTGGATTGCTATAATTATTATAGCAATCCAATCTTCGAAGCGATCAATCGTCTAATTATTTTAGAGACGAAAGGGGAACACTCCTTCCCTTTAATCTTGGAACTCCGGAGAGGTCGGATTTGATTTCGGAATGAATGCGATTAGGGCTGCAAGTTGCACCGGAAGTTTATCTCCAATTAACTTTGCGTAGGGAGAAACGAGAGAGGGACTGAATTATTTATCTGCAACAGAGGTCCTCCAGAGGGGTGAAAATAAATAACTCGTAGGGCAGAAGCCAAAGGTTCCCTCGGGCGTAAGTTGTAGAGAGGAGGAGGGTAAAAGTTGGAGTGGGTGACAACGAGACAGACATAGGTAAGTGAATCCTGTCAGGAAACACATGTCTGTGTCATTCGCTGCCCATTTGATTGCAACTCCAACCTGAAAGAGCTTCCACTGCAATGCCATAAAAAATAAAAAAAAATACTTGTACTAAATCCGTCTAATTACCAATAGACACAATACGAGTTTTAGAATTGCTATTTAGAAAAAGAGTTCTTTTGATTTTAAACTCGCAATTTGGTGCACGCTACATAAAGTTAAATTATTTTATTTTTATTGTTTTTTATTTATATAATTGAAAGTATTTGACTAAATAATATCTTAATATTTTGTGATCCTTGACGATTCTCGATTAACATTTCACAATTCATCTTTGGTCTTTAATATTTAATTCTGATTTTCTTCTTCCTTCAATTGACCTTTTTCGGTTGACCTTTACACAACTTTTTTGAACTTCCTCTCTTTAACTTTGACCCTTAATATTTTATCATAAAACTGCTTCCTTGACCATTCATTTTTTACATTTGACCGTTGACCTGTGACCATTGAGCGTTAACTTTCAATTTTTGCCTATGTTCTCTTGAAATTTTGACTTTGACCTTCAATGCTTGACCATAAACCGTTAAACATTGTCCACTCATCCTTAAAAACGAGAAAAACCCGATATGTTGCCGTAAAAACGATAAAAAACCGATTTAAAGCCTTAAAAACTAGAAAAAATCGATTTAAAGCTTTAAAAACCGTTTTTTCGCGTTTTAAAGCCTTAAAAAAAGTTTTTTTTTGCATTTTTAAGCCTTAAAAACCGTTTTTTCTCATTTTTAAGGCTTTAAATCGGGTTTTTCTCGTTTTTACGGCCAAGGGTATTCCTGTCTGATAAAAAAAAAGATTTTAATTAAAAAAAGAAGCTGATAGCCAAGGATAGTAAAAAATTTTAAAAAAATTTTTTTTTTTTTCTGATAGCCAAGGGTACTTTTAATATTTAATTCTGATTTTCTTCACTTACTATACCCTTGACGATTGACCTTTACATGACTCTTTTGACCTTTCTCTTTTCAACTTTGACTCTTGACATTCTGCCATCTACTTCGATCCTTGACCATAAATCATTAACTTTTTACGTTTGACCGTTGAACTGTTGACCCATTCATTGACTTTGAATTTTTGCCGTTGATCTTTATCCTTTTCAATTTTGACCTTTGACTTCACCTTAAACCGTTGACTATATTGACCACTATCTTTATTCCCTTCACCAATCAAATGCGTTGATTGGTATTTAAAACTAGAACTTTGCCTTTTTAACTTTGGCCATTGACATTTAAAAATGGACATTTGACCTTTGTTTTTTAAGTTTTGTCATTGACTATTATTAATATTAAACCTTTGACTTTAAGTAATTAAATATTAAATTACCCTTAAGTAATCCTTAGCTATTACCCTTGACCATTGGAGATCAACAATTTTGATCTTTGACATTATATTGTTGATCTTTAATATTTTATCCTACAGCTAATGCTTGATCAATGACATTTAATCTATAATCCTTGACTATTCACCATTTAAGAAAAATTAAGTAACAATTTTAACTTAAAAACTAACTTTATCTTTGACACTTTACTTGTGTTGTTTTACAATTGGCTCGTGACATTTGACCCTTGATATTTTTAGAAGATTTTGCTATTTGCAGTGTTTGGGGAGTGTGGGTAACGAGTATGAATAAATGGCGTTAAAATAGGCAATAAATCGGTTCGGAGATATTATTAGGGGAGTGTATATTTATACATCCCCTTGAGTATTCCTAACCGACCTTAAAAATCTTCGAGATTGTGATTTCTCCTCACTTGGAGAAACTATCACTCATAAACTCAGCTCCCAGAGTACTTATCCCTTCTCCCAATAAAGCAAGCTTATCTTTCTTCAAGTTCCTTATCATTTTCACCAGAATTAGAAATTTTCCAAATTATTGTCGCCCAAGTTACTTATCCCATGAATTCTTTCAGATTCTTTTCTTCCAGATTTGATCCGATCTGATGAAGAAGTGCGAGCTGTTATTCTCACATTTCATCATAAGGCGAATATAATCTTTAAGATCCTCCGACTGATTCGTGAGCTGATTTATAGCCACTTAGGAAAATCAACTTTTTCTGGTGGTTTGGCCTCTAATGAAAAGAAGTGCTTATTCTTTGAAAGAATAGACGCGAAATCAATCGATCGCTTTTGGAGAGAGGGTGGTGGAGCGCGCACCAGAGGCAACAGTAAAGAGTCGACTTGAGGACGGTGCATCGTTCGCTTAACCTAGACGAGCCGCAGGCGGAAAGAAGAACACACATGTTGTCCCCATGCACGAGGGTGGAGGAGAATAGCGCATGCTCTTCGTCCTGAACGCACATAGCCTGGTGGCACGACTCCAGGTACACGCGAAAATCCATAGCGGCAAGGAGTCGTCCTGCCGCCGCTGTTTCTAATCCACGCGAGGAGGACCCGGTGGGGTCGAGAAACCGCGTGGTGCCAGTTCCGACTCGGCAGGTGGCGAATTACTACCAAGAGGATGAATACCAACAGTCAGAGAAGAAGCACGTGTTTCGAAGAAGACGGACACTTTTAATGAAGGATGATTGATATAAACCGAAAGTGATCATGTGTTCTAATTTCAGTTTCCGAAGTAGATAGTTAATTAGGAGCAATTGAAAAGCAAGGAAAATTTCTTCAGATGATATTGTAGCGGTTAAAGTAAAAGGAGGTCATAATTGACGAATTGTGGAAGTAGTAAAGTAGAAGCGCGAAAGTAACAAGTAGTGTATTGTGTTGTTGCAAGTGCAGCCTAGACCCTCGAAGTTATTTGGAAGCAACACGTGGTTACGAGGAACGAAAAGATCAAAACTGAAGATAAAGATCTGTGGGGAAGAGTGAAATTCTTGTTTAACGATCATTTTCGAGAACGATTTCGAGTTTAATGGTGTTGGATCATCAAAGTGAATAGCATCGATTTATGATCAATAGGATACTTTAAACTCCAGTGTAAAAGTATTTTCCTCTGAGCGGAGTTCGCATTGGAGAAAATTGAGGACTTGAGAGGATTTCTGGAACCCTGGAGGATTCGAGAAACCTTTCAATGGAAAATATTTCTTTAAACGGGTCTAGTCCATTGGACGGGAATTATGTCCTCGACGTACTAAACCACATCGACATATTAAACCATTCTCGGTTAAGCGAAGAATTTGAATGCACTGCGAGGCAGTTTACGGAAAATAAGCCTGGCGGTGGATGTGGCACTTACTGGGATTTACTTCTGTGTTGGCCTTACACTAAACCTGGAACCCTAGCAATATTACCTTGCTTTGAGGAACTTAATGGCATTCGTTATGACATCAACCGTAAGTAAAGTTTGCTTATAGTTTTTCTTTCCTGCTGATACTTTTTATTTGAATGGGGACTTGGGGTATCGTTAGCAACATTCTTAATCGTGTTTTTACTTTTTCCGATGTTACATCGTGCTATAGACGGTTCGGAAGTTACTTATACTCAACTTTTCTCATCCCAGACATCTGGAAATTCTCTGGGGAGATTTACTGCTTCCATGTTTCGAAGTTCAGTTTATGAGACGCGGAATCACTCCAGAGGAGTTTTTACAGATTTGAAGAAGAGTTCTGTCGCTGGGTCTCGGGAGGGCAAAGTAGAGTCGATGGTTCTGCTGGGAGAGGGTCGCTTTTTTAAAACCATGGAGAAGAGATAGGAAGGGATTCGTGAAAATAAGTGACTTGATTTATCGAAAGACTTGAGGAAGATTTCAGAATGTTTGCAGATTTAAAAGAATTTTTTGCTTTAATATTTAGTAAGCTTATGTTTTAGAGGGGTAATGACGTGTTCTATTATTTACTATTGGTTTAAAATATGTCAGGTCAAAAAGTAAAACTATTTGCAGGGTTTCATAAAGTTTTAGTAAATATTGTAAAAGTTTTCTTTGTTACCAAAATTAAAAGTCAGTTTCATGTTGAATAAAAATAGTAAAATTTCCCTTCGTTACAGGAATTGAAACTTGCACAATCTGGAGGGAATTGATTAAAACTTGCAAAACTTTTGATTGTGATAGAAATTTTTATTTGATTCTGAAGCGTCTCGAACGATCTAAAAACCTTTCAAATATCCTTACTCAGTGGAGTGTTATCTGGGTACCTATAAAAAATTGCAAAAATTTTCTTTGTTTCGAAAATTGATTAGATTTACATTTACATTTAGTCGTATTTTTTAGAATAAAAATTAGAACATCCATCGCATAAATATTAATGATGTGTGAATTTACCTATTAATGCAAATGGATTGCATTACCACTTCATAAGTTCCTACTGCTTTAACAACTACTGACACTCCATTTGTGATAGTGAATAGTCTTGACCTAGAAACTAAGGGATGTAATATTATATGCCTTCCCACGTATATGTGAATATTTACGTAAATAATAAAATGTATAACATGTGCCATAATTTCGTATCACATAAAACTTACAAGATACTTCCTTAACGTATCTCGTGGAAGAAAATATTAATTTCAAATATATAGTAAATATTTTTCTTTATAATATCAAGTGGTGTTATGTTTTTTGATTTATTATTCTTTTTAAATTTTGTAAATATTTAAAAATATTGACTTTCATGTTGTGAAAAAATTCTCCCAAGCCCCGCTGAGAATCGAATCTTACAAGTTGATAGCGACGCTATATGTTCTTGTAAGATTATTATTTTTATTCAATCCTGTGATTATTTTTTTATGGTTTTATGACAAGACTTGCATTTTTAAATACTATTTTCTGCTAATAAAATTTAATAAAAATACCGGAGATTTTTATGCGCAATTTTAGAAGTAGAAAATCCCCTCAAAGAAAGACGTTAACGAGAAGAAACGCCTTTAGATAGAGAAAATCTAGTGGGGTCGCTTATTTTGATAAACGCCCATAAAAAGGACTCTTCCGTTTTTTCAAACGTTTGCAAGTCTTTCCTCGCGCTCATAAAACAAAGCCACCCTAGCAATAAAAAATCTTAATATAGCAGACATTTCACGAAAAGGAATTTCTTGCGTGATGTAGTAACATTGCTTAGGCTATTATTTTGAGGCAATGGTTTGTGTTTCATCGTTTGTCTTTCATTATTTGGAACTCAGTATATGGCAATAGAGGATCATAAGCGAATGTCAATTCTGTACAGCTGGCTTAGGAACTCTCGAGACAAATACCTACTCGCGAGAGAGATATATCTGTAAAGATCACAGTATCACATATCAAGCACTTGACGGCTAAAAGGATCTTTACTAGGCCTGAAAGAGGGAAAGAATATATCCTGAAAAATATATGTTTTAGAGAAAATTAAGAAAAATTAAAATGTATCTTAAAAAATACAGTAATACATTTTTTCGTCTACTCCTTTTTGTTTATATCTTTGCGTGACGAAAACAAAATCAACAAACCGTATTGCTGATTGAACACTAATTGATTTTGAAATATTTTTAAATCTCTTTAATGCCTGTTGAAATACATTGAAATCCCTTGAAACTTGTTTTTAACTGTTTCAGTTTGTAATTTGTTATGTCTTTATTTCTAATCTATTATCGAGTTGAAATCTATTATCTATTATCGACTAAATAACAAAAAATTAAGGTTGAATTGTTCTAGAATGTCTTAAAAAAAATGTTCACTCCAAATTGTTTTACTTTACTTTAAGATTTTAATTAGATATTTAAAAAATAGAGCTTAAGCAATATTATTTGTCATCGATTAATTAAATTGTTTCGTTCAATTATAGATCGATCACATCCTCTTGCAAATGACGATAACAGCCCTGAACAATTTCCAGGGAAATGGCAAATTTGCTCGATTTAATGCGAACTAATCCTACTTCCGCTCTCGCTCACTGACAATATGGTAGCCGCTCATTTATTAACAATTGCGAGCTACATTTAGAAATTATAATAGAGACAGAGAACTAGAACTCTGAAATTTCCATAATACTAATTCTCTTGGATCCGGATCCAAACGAAATGGTATCCAGGCATAGGAAAAAACATCTCTCTATATTTATCTTCTCTTACAAGACTGCTAATCTGAATGGAAAATTTCATTTTTTTAAACGAATGTTTTTTAGTGTCGATCAGGGTCGGCGGAGCATTGGTTGTCTATCTTTATTGATCATTAAAAGTCATAAATGTAAACAAATGAGAGCAAGCGAGACACTTATATATGGAAAACAATATATGAATATGAGTATATGAATATATATATACAATATATGAATATATATGCAATATATGAATTTTTCGCTTGCTCTCATTTGTTTACATTTACGGTTCTTAATAAGCAAGAAAGACTGACAACCAATGTTCCGCCGGCCTTTATAGTGAAAAGGTTTCTGGCCGGATCCGGATGGGCCAACCCCCGGCTGAATTTCATATAATTGGGAACCAACAGGGCATTGGTCCTTATTCCAATGTCTTAACATCTCCAGGATGACCTTCACGGAAAAAATAAAATAGCTGAATTTACCATTTAAAATAGTCAACTTGCGCTCTGAACGCATTTTTCCTGGAATTTAGTAAGTCTTACTATTTCAAATTGTAACTCTTACAAGGAAAAAGCAGGGTTTGCAATTTTTTTAGCAAAAATTACCATTTGAAATAGTAAAACTTACTAAATTCCAAAAAAATGCGTTCAGAGCGCAAATTGACTATTTTAAATGGTAAATTCAGCTATTTTATTTTTTCCGTGTTGATCTTCCGGTATCCTTTTAGTGCTTGTTGTTATTAATAATTAATTTGGAAACTAATTTGTCCTCCATTATTTTGGCCTGGTATTTTATAGCTCTAGATTGGCAAATTGACATGACTAGTTTATGGTTTTCGGTCTCCAAGCATTAGTTAGTCAGTCGATTTTGGATAATTAATGCTAGCCCTCTGATAGTTAATATCACCACAGACAAATGTACCGGTAGACTGTGTCACATGCGTCGGAGTATAGGGGTTACTTTACACACGTTACAAAGGAATTCGATTATTTAGAGTGATTGTATGACAGACTCGTTTCAACATCCATTATTCCAGAGTGGATGATATACAACCGAGTTTTTCTTATATTATTAAATATAAATTAAAATATGTGTTGACCAACGATATTAAAAAAAAATTAATTAACATCAGCAAATTTTAAATACTTAATGAATCTGATTATACTGACTTTTTAGAAGTCGAAAAAGCTGTTCTATATTTTCAAAGTGGAATAATTAAAAAAGCCACTCTAATGCACACTTTTAAAAACCAAAAATTTTCTTTTACATTTTTTTTCACCCATTTTTTTTTCTTGAGAAAAGTTGGTTGAATTAAAGAATTTCTTCAACAAAAAATATGTATTTTTCTATTCTTGATCATTTTTACTGTTTTTACTTAATTTTTTTTTGTTTTTTTGCTTTTTATATATTAGTTAAATATTTGAGAAGTAAATAGAAAAAACCGTCTTTTTGGGATTTTTTTTACTTATTTCGGTTTTGCATAGCGTCAAAACATAATTTATTGAACGTAACAGAACTTTACATTTCTCTTTTTCAGGTCAAATGAAAAATATAGGACTCCATACATTTTCAATTCCAAGAATTTGTATTTTACGCAACTCCCTACTGCCTACTAAATATTGAAACTTTTGAAAAGCCATTGAATTATTATTATTGATAAAAATAATGAGAGCATACTTTTTCCGCTTTTACGTAAATTATTAAAAAAAAAAAAACAGTTACGTAAAAATTTAAACAATCAATCGGATTACGTTCTGCATGAAAAAGTTATCTTTTTATGTAATTTCCCTTTAATTAAAATAAAACTGTGAACGTGAAAAATAATTGGGCGACCTATTAGGAATTGTAAGGGATTCTGCTTTGCTTTGAACTATATATCAAGCGTTTCCTCGTTGACGGATTCACCCAGGAAAAAAGCCCCTTACCATGATTGATCACCGGTCGCATGTCATCGGGACATCCTGAAGTTGTCGGGATTGCTGCCGCTGCATTTCTTTTGATCTTCAAAGGAAGTCGTCCTCATTGTTGACGCTGATAAATTCACCCTACTTCGGGGTTTAAAATCTCATTTGTATGGTCGCGGTCTCTGAGATTAGATAAAAACTAGAGTAATTTGTGGTGCAGAGGACAAAAGTATTGTAAATTGCCGCGTGATTATGACC
The DNA here is from genome assembly GCA_904066005.1 of Synergus itoensis. NCBI lineage: Eukaryota > Metazoa > Arthropoda > Insecta > Hymenoptera > Cynipidae > Synergus > Synergus itoensis. The sequence continues at coordinate 31,097 of CAJFCP010025369.1, forward strand.
CGTGGAAGTAAGTTGCTTTTTCGGTTGTAATTACTTTGCTTTGTAACACAATGAACAGTCCGAGCGGGTTGTTATAGAGCACTACTTTATTTCCATTAAAATTCACTCGGTTTTCGGTTTATTTAAATTCAGCTCTAACAATACTATTTTTAATCTACTGTCCCTTTACTAAAACCTCATGCATTGTATTAAAATTAAACGTGATCACCAGCTTTAAAGTTTATTGCAGTGAAAGTGATTGCCTAATTTCTGAAGCTTTACAGACCCCCTTCTTTTAGCACCCTCTGAAATTTCAGGAATTTCAATCGTGAATGGCATTAAGCGACGACCCTGGAAACTTTTAATTAAGGACTTCTTTTTCAAACGTCTCTTGTTTGATCGAATCCTTCTGCTGCGTGTTGGAATTGCGGGAAAGCATCTTTGGAGAAGATCTCGAGAAACTTTGATGAACTTCGACCACTTTCTCGCATTGGTAAGCTACTTCTATAGAAATAGCTTATAGAAGTAGCTTTCTATTAGTACTCTTCTTTCTTAACTTACAGAAGGGCGTTGGTTAAAGGAAACTTAGGAATTTTTTTGGGTGCCCCTCATTATGAATTCGGAGCTGTCCCCATATTTATTTACGAAAGTATAATCGTAGAGGGTATAATGCGAGGAAGGAGGGACAGGGGAAGTCGATTTAGCAGCGCGTTAATAAGGCGGTGCGGTCACTTTTTGTACTTGTGACAAATGTCGAGAAAAAGATATAGCGAGTGTCAAACACACGACTCTTCAATGATTTTTTACAGACACAATAAAGATGCTAAATAAAGAAAACGCGATGTACGGAAAATTTCAATAAAATAAAATTTATAATTGCGTAGCGAATTTCGCGACCTGATGCGAAACAAAGCAGTGGCGTAGCTTATTCTAGGGGGGCCCTGTATCAAAATTTGTCGGGAGGCCCTTCTACCCTTTTAATTTTTAATTTTACGAATTTTCGCTAACACACTCGGGGCCCCCGAGCTTCAGGGGCCCCCGAGTCGGTGGCCCCGTATCATTGATACGGCTGATACTGCAGTAGCTGCGCCCCTGGTAAAATATTACTTAGAACTTTTTTGTGAACTAGACGACGGAAGATGACAGATGATGAGGAAAGAGAGGAAGTGGAAGTACAAAAAGTGACCGCTACCACCTCGTGAGCGCGCTGCTAAATCGACATCCCCTGCCCCTCCTTTCTCATTATCTGTTATTTTCCGTCGTCTAGTTCACAAAAAAGTTCTAAGTATTTTACAGCTTTGTTTTGCATCGGGTCGTGAAATTCTCTTCGTAAATATAAATTTTATTTTATTGAAATTTTTCGTAGGTACATCGGGTTTTCTTTATTTAGTGCCTGTGTTGTGTCTGTAAAAAATCATTGAAGTCGTGTGTTTGACACTCGCCATCTCTTTTTATTCTTGGCATTTGTCTCTGTTCGGCTTCTATCGAAATATTCATTTTCTCATAAAAAAACTCGTTGTATTTTTCATGATATGCATTCCAGAATTCCATCAGACACCGAATACTTGGTGAGTTTTCTTTATTTATCCTACAATATACTTTCGTACTCTGCTGGAAGTAAAGAGATAGAAAGAGATAGAACTTTTATATCTCTTTCAAGTAGCCAATTTGCATCCACAAAACGCTATCTCTTTCTATTCCTCAGTCTATCCTTGTGTAATATCTATCTCTTTCTATCTCTCAGTCTATCTCTACGCAGAAAAAATTTTAATTTCTTTCTATTCCTAAATCTATCTCCTTTGCCAGAAATTGTTATCTCTTTCTATTCCTACGGTCAGAGCCGAATTAAGACAACTCGGGGTCCAGGGCTGTACATTCCCCCCCCCCTGGGAAAAAAATTTAGTTATCTTCAAAGAGAATTAAAATTTTCAATTTTTATAAAATTTTTTTTAAAGTTGAGGAAGAATTTGGGGGCCCCTTCGAAAACGGGGCCCAGGGCTTCAGCCCCTCCAGCCCCCCCCCCCCCTCTTAATCCGGCCATGCCTACGGTTATCTCTCCCTTATTAACTTATTATTTTAATATTTTAAACACGCATATATAATACTGTACTATAGTAATAGGGACAGCCTTCTTTTTATAGATCAGTCCGCCTAAGGGAGATTGGAATTATATCGAGACAATTTTATATTTAGACCCATAGCTAAGAGAATATTATAAAGTAATTCTGTACACGATATATCTGATTGAAATACATCATAAAATGTCACTTGATAATCTACCCCAAACCGAAGCTTATCAGGAAAATATCTTTAATCCGATCAATCCGAACTTTCCATCTGAATGAATCCGAGTTAATCCGAACCAACTTTTTAATCCGAACGAATCTAAACTAACTTTTTAATTCTAATAAATCCGAATTTACTTGAAGTCAGATGAATTCACTTGAAGTGACGTGAATTCACTTGAATTTTCTTGAAATCTCCTGAAGTCAGTGAAATCTTCTGAAGTAATTTTGTAATTTTGTCTTTTGTTCAAGCCGTAAACAATAATATCAACCCGTTTCAAATTGTCTTAGCAAGGCAATGGAAATACACTTTCTGAGAGCTTGCGTCATAAAATCATTTAAAGCCGACATTTATTGTTTGTTCCTTTGCAAAGGTTTCGCGGTTTCCAGAGAAGTAGTAGAAACGTGTACTCGATCAGAAAGCAAATAGCCTGAGAGTAGCCATTTTACCGACAAATCTCATTTACGTCTAAACCAGGAAAGCTTCCGACTTACACGATAGATAGGAAGCAAGACAAAAACGAACCTGTCGTATCCCATTTCACGATCCAGTTGGATCCTCATTGGATTGTGGAAGGTCGTCTGGATACTAGAATTCGAATCTCGAGTGTCCCTGAGAACCAGTGAGACTCAAGGCAATACAGAAAGTGAAAAAGAGAGCTAAATCGATTCTTTCGTTCAGCTCACTTTGCAGTTCCTTCAATTCTTCCTCACCAGAATACAACGATTAAGTGCGATTTATATAAGTCACTTGGCAATTTTCCACTCGAAAGCGATTTCGATTCACATAAAAACGATACTTTTCCTCACTAAAGTAATGTAAATTATTCTGAAGCATGAATAATTTAATTTTAAAGCTTAAATTCATCTATTCTAAAATAGAGAAAATCTTTACCTTGGATGTGAAATTATCAAAGCAAGATGAAACTGTAAATTGTTCTACATGATCTAATTTTTTAAAGTAACGTTTTAACTCGACTGAATTTGTTTATTTTATGTTTAATAACATTTTTGGGGATAATAGTGATAGGGAAGAATGAATTCTAAGATTACAACAAGAAATATCTAATGCAGCATTTTCCCGAATAATCGCAGTAAAAGGGAGGATAGAGGAATTTTTTTTTTTTACAAAATCAATCGACTTACGTCTTTTTATATCAATCTTTGATCACTTTGCAATCATTTTGCAATCACTTTAAAATCACGTGGAAATCCTTTTGCAATTAATTAGAGGCTATTCAAGTATTACGTAAGCAGTAACATCTAACATCTAACATCACTCCGCAATTAGTCAATCAATTTATAGTAAACTATAACAAAGGTTCAGTATTTACTTTGTAATTGCAATTGTAATTGTAATTGAATTATCTTTTAAATTATGAATATCTTTTTGAAGTAAGTGTAAATACTTTTGTGAGTATAGTTGCATTTATTGATTATAGCTTCGACAGCTAAGTTCATATTACCCTCAATCAAAACATTTATATTTCTTGCTTATACTGTTTTCTTTTAAATTAATTCTTAAACGATTATAATTATGGTAGAAGATGTGCTTAGTAATTAATTAAAACAAGTATTTCAAAGATTCCATTGTAGAATATTTTCTTGAACGTACGCAACTATGCTGCGTACTAATTGTAATTCCTTAGAGGGATAAAATCGAATTTGGGGGAATTTCTAGCACGACTATTATGTATGACAAAGAAAAAAGAGAAGTGAAAAACGAATCTATCGTTTTTTATCCTTTTGTTGACTGCCACTATCAAGCTTTAAGTCCTTTCTTCTGCGGTTTTTTATCTTCATCTTGACAGCTCTTTCGGCTCGACTTCGCTAACTACTCTTCTTTTTTTATTCCCCCTTTTGCCAGTCCTTAAGAGAAAATCGTCCCCCTGAGGCTTTGGAGCTAGAATTTCAAGATCAGATCGAAGCAAAAAAGCTAAGTAACTTACTGAAGAATAGAAGAGGGATGTCAATAAGCTTTTTTTGGCCCAACACCAATTTGGTATTGTTTTACACCAAATTTATAGTATTTTGGTAAATTTAAACGGAAAAACGGTCATAATTTCTTCAATTTCAGTATTTTCCAAAGTGAAGAGTTTTAATGGGAGAAATTTGCAAAGTTCTCTCCCCGAATTACACTATTAGCATCTTTTTTTTATATTCACTAAATTTCGAGCAAAATGGGAAAAACCTGTCTAACTACCTTAATAGTCATCTAAAATTATCAAAAATTATCATTATTATCAAAAATCTATAACCTGTTTACCTTTTTGAAATTTTTGGAATATGGAAAATAATATTGGAATATTAAAAATTTATCATTTGTGTCAAACGACGTCAGATAAGGAAAAGAAAGTCTATAAGATTAAATTTTTACTTTGAAAAATACCTGTTTACTTCAATTTTTTATAAGTCGAGGAGTTTTCTTTGAAATACTACGGTGCAAAAGTTTTAAAAATTAAATAAATGTACTTTGTAATTGAATTTCTTTTAAACCAAATATAGAGCGTGAAGCGCGACTGCCGTGATGACAATGTATCCCTCAAGGCTGAGAGAGCCGTAAGTAAATTAGTCTCCTTTTATCTTAAGAAAAAAGACAACTGAAATCGAGCGCAAGTCACGTGATGATAATGTTTTCCTTAAGGCCGATAGAGCCTTAAGAAAAATAGTTTACTTTGTAATTTAAAATTGTAGACAACATCGAATTTTCTATAAAAATTTCTATAAATATTTAGTAACGCAAAAGAAATAAAATATATGCGTTTCTCCAGAAAGGCTGAAGGTGTCTTCAGGTTGAAAAAAAGAGCTGAAGTAGGAAATACAAAATTTGGACATTTCTCCTTATTTTTAGTCTTTCTTTTTTAAAAATATGAGTTATTAAAATTCACCAAAGGCCAATCTCATGTCAGTTCTTTCAAAAGTTATCGTGCTTACAAACGCCGGACAGACAACATCAGGGCCGAATTATAATTGCCAATGGCCCCATGCCATTGGCCCTTTTGGGTTCTTGGGGTCTGAAAAGTTTTTGGGTTCCGATAAAAACGGCTGGATCAAATTTTATACAAATCTAATACCTTTTTTGATGAGCATGTAAAAAGCGCAGAAATATCAAACAACTACCAATTTTCGAACTACGGGGAAATCAACTGCAGCAAATAGATCGTATCTAACACAGAATGTTTCCCATAAACATTTAACTTGGCTGAGTATCGAATAACAGCGTATTGTACATACACATTTCGTAACATGTTCTGGTTGTTTCCGAAATGCTGTGGTTTGTGATATCGATTTTCAATAGCTTATTTCCAATATTCTGCACTTTTACATGCGGAAATTACAGTAACCGTTACAAAAATTTGTCACACGTTACTGTTACAATTTCTGTCGAAAGTGCTCTATCGTTTTTTTTTTCTAAATGGTTCAATTAAGGAAGTTGTACATAGCTAGTCAGAACAAAACATTTCGTGAATTTGACTCATGAGGTAGTTGATGTGGCAACACCGCCTCGCTTTTTTTTTTATTGTGAGTGTACGTAGACGCACACATACATCTTTAACCTACTAACGTATACTCGGGTGCGGTGTTGCCAAGCCTACTCAACATCATGGTTTTTGTAACATTTATTTACATTTTCATTGATTTACAAGTACCCTTCTAACAATATTATAAGCTAAAAATGTTTTTTATATATTTTTCTCACTATATTATAAAAGATTTCATCGATATTTAACCGTTAATAAATGTGTGGTGGGTAATTGAATGCAATGAAAAGGTAGTTTTCCATAAGAGTACATGTTAAATGACGGAAAATATTTATTAAAATACCTTAGCTCCTTGGTACCCCGGAATCTTAAAAATTTGACTGATTATTTTTTTTGCATTTAACTAACTATGTTTCAAGTTTCATCCTTTTCTGACTTTTAATTCGTTTTACGGTAGAACCTCCTTAATTTGAAAACACATTTTAGCCCCTCCTGTAAGAACATAAAAATGGCGTTTAAATATTTTTGCATTGTCCCCCTTCAAATATATATTTATCTTATGATTATTTAAGAAAATTAGTGTATTCCTATAGGAATACACAATTTCAGAAAGTTATTTCAAGATCTGCAAAAGCTTTCTTTACTCCCAAGATGGAAACAACCTTTTCATATCTTATTACTTTTGAGAATTGTTCAGGAATAGTGCACTTCTCTAAAGAAGTTAGTTAAAGGAACCTAACGTATTTTCACAGTTTCAAAAAGTTGTTCTAAGAAAAGTAAAACTTTTCTTTGTCTCGGAACAGGAATCTTTTATAGTATTGACTTTTATTTTGATTCCTCCTTCTCCAGACAATTCAATTTTCTTAGCTACAAATCTTGTCTTTTAGAACAAGAGCGACTTCTTTATTTTCGTTACAGAAGTGCAAATGTTGGTGCACTTTAAAAAAGAGTGTAGAGTTAAATTTCAAATTTCAAGACAGAGAAAAGTGTAGGGTACAATAACTGCTGGAAGACTCTTATCAGAACTAGCTCATTTTTCTAGTCGATGAAGCAACTTTAACTCAAGAACACTCAATTTAAAATGAGCTGCTGAAGGGCACTCGCAAACTATCTTATCATCTTGAATTAAATAAAGAATAGAAAAGATAGGTCTGAAACGACTCTGTGCTGCAGGCGTTTTCCAGTAGTGAGCAATAAAAATTATACAACGAGGAAATACATGAGAATTAATGATGGAGGTGAAATAATTAATTTCTGAAAAATATAGAGACAACTGCCTAGATGTTAAAAATTAGTATCAACGGACATTGAATATGTAATATTACTGAGTAACATCCGATATATTAAGCATAAAGTCTTAATATCCTAATATCTCTGCAACTTAAGATATATTTGGGGCATTCTTTCTCAACCGAACACTCCCTGCTGCCCAAAATTGGTTTGACTTAAAAAAATCGGATTTGGGCTTAAAATTTATCAAATTTTGTCTAATTTTCAGAACAGTTGTGCGGTTTTTGAAATTCAAGTTGGCTGACTAAATATGGCGTCGAGAGTCAGGAAAAACATAGATGAACAAATTATTTTGTAAAAATAAATTATAAAATGGTCTATAAAATAGCTATCTCTTTCTATCTCCTTTCCAATCATAGTTTGTTCCTATCTCTTTCAATTCCCATATCTCTATCTCTGTCTATCTCTCGCCTAATTCCATTCGCTTCGATCTCTTTCAATCTCCAGTTCTCTATCCTATATCTATTCGAAAAACGTCTTTGAAACACTTCATGGTTTTAGAATGTTATTTTACCTGTCTTAGGACGATTTTAGGATGTCCCAAAAACGTCTTGGGACATTCACTGGGCAATTGGCAATACGATACGCGCGCATCAATGTACGACGTTGTCATTGTGGAATTATGTAGCTACATAATCGACATAAAAAAAATCCTATTGTGAATGGTTCTTAAAAGCCGAAGAATTTATTTTCATGAAGTGTCTGCAAAATTTGAAAAGTAATGGGCCAACTTCGGGAGAATGACCTGTTTAATAGGTTGAAATTTTGTACATAAAATGCTTTTTATATTAGGGTAACTTGATATACGGAATACCTTCTGAATCGTTTTATTGGTACTAAAACGAGACATTCCGGTGTCTAATAGTGATTTATCAGTACCGATAAGGAGTATCGTGATCGAGTGGACATAACTGGAGACCAGGTCGACAGTTTCCGCTTTATAGTGCCGTAATAAGTCTCTTCTACATATGTATAAACCGTGATTCCTTGAAATATGAGTAGCACTCTGGTTGAGTTCAGCAACTCCATAAAATTACATTCCACCCAACGAGCCACAACAATGTTCCGCGACCATTAATCATCACTTGTAGTATAATTAGGACGCACTGCTGCCATTTAGCAAAGTATTATAACTTGCTTTTACTTTGATTGATGCGGCTTTAGAATGTACAATGCATGCTTGCCTTTCTTGTGTTTCTCATTTAAAAGAAAACAACTTTTAGAAAAGAAAAGTGTAGTTGCATGTTATTTACAAGGCCAAATGAAAAGGATAAAACTGATAATTTTTTTTAATTGAAAACAATTTAAATTCGTTCAAAACTTCAAAGGTTTTGAAAACAACTTCTATAGGTAATATGCACTGAAAAAAAAGATTCTTTGAATCAAAAAGTAGTTATTAGATTCAAATAAATGGTCGGTTTGAATATGGTGTTTTTTTTTTCTTACAATGGAACAGATTTAAAAAGATGATGAAAGAAGATAAAATTGATAAATGGAAGGAGCGTGGGAGCTTGTTCTTGACATAATTTGAATGACGTGAGGTATTATGAAGAGACAAAAGGACTAGAAAATGAGTTAATTCAGCCCTTATCCTGTGCTTACCCGGCTTTTCGTTTCCTAACTTGTAATCGACTTTATGCTGATAATCCCATGGGATCCAACACACTATTCCACGACGTCGACAAACCTCTCGTATCTGTTCCGGTCACGCGAGACCCGTATAGAAAGCCAAACCTAGAGATGTAACTCATCGTTTATTCATAAACTCTACCTCACTAACCGTTCCGAAAATTTATCTGCTCTACAGTTTCCAGGTACATAAATATAAATATATGTAAATATAGCTGGCCTATGTTGAAATTAAATCCTAAACTTCTAGTAAATGGAGGGAAATGATTAGAATTGACCAAAATATTTTCCATAGAAGACTTTTGATTCTCTTTCTCTGTTCAATAATTTTTCTCTTTAAGATATTTCGCAATACTTGTCTGCAAAGTAGTGGTAGGACATCGAATGGAAAACATCGATATAGAAAGCAAAACGAGTATGAATTATATAGAGTTCTTAATCGGTTATATTACTTTGAGAACGATAACGAGAAAGAGAATATAACCGAGACTTAAATTCTCTGAGAATTTAAGAATTCTAAGTATATGAGATAAATGTTAATTTATGGTGAAAAACGCCATTTTCTTTCCCTTAAACTTTATCTTTTTCTCTTCTTATGGAAATAATTTCGAATTCGAATTTAAAGAACGGCCATATCCCTCAAAAATTATTCCATGCATCTTCGATGAAAGCAGTCGTACTCTTCTAATAACATTTCTGCGTGATAGGTATAGGTACATTTTCCTGCACATCGAATGCATAACGCGAGGTCGACTTTCTGTAAGCCAATCATAATAAATTGAACGCGCGCAGGAAAAATAGCGTTCTTAAAGACTAATCACAACGGAAGTGGATTTCATCTTTAGTGTTATGAAAGAACTTGAAATAAGTAATTAAGTTGCGGAAAAGTTTACTGAAAAGAAATACCTTTTCTGTTACCTTATTTTCAATTAAAACTTTAAGTTTTAAAACTTGAAAATTTTGCAATGCACAATTGTTACAGTGCTTCAGATTTTTATTTATGATTTTTGAATCCTGGATTTTGAAAATATTTATTTTTTAAAGCTTTCAGTATTAACTGGTTGACTGAGACATTTTCACTGCTTTAGAATACTTGAAATCGTGAATTAATTTAATTTATTCCTGTTCCTTCCAGTTACAAATTAATCTTAACAGTAAACTTTCAAAGTGAATTATGATATATTATATGTAATATGTTGTTTATCAAAAGAAATTTCGAAGTTGTATCGAGATTTTTATACATATTTGACTAATAACTAGACAATAAGATAAGATTGACCTATACTACAGAATATTCCATGAAGCTAAGTTTGGATGATTACACTCGACTCTCCCTTATCTAACCTTCTCTTATCTAACAATTTCCCTTATCTAGCGGAATTCCTTTCTCTTATCTAGCGAACACTGACGAACATCAACCTAAAATCTCACTTGATACCACTGCGCAAGTCATGGCTATTCGCGCGCAGTTCAAAATGTTAAAAAATATTTTTTTTATTGTTTATTATAAATAATGTCATTTCAACTTATAAAAATGTCTATTAGAATAAAATTAATTAATCTTGATAAAAATAAAAATTACTTTTCATATTTATATTTCATTTTCATACGCATTTCATATTTATACGCAATACGCATGCGCAATTGATGTGACTTATGAGAAAAGGCTGTTTCGCTAGATAAGGGAGGGTCTCTGGCACGGACTTCGCTAGATAAGGGAGAGTCGAGTGTATACGCTGACCTAGACTACTGAAAACTTCCTTGCTAGCTTCTATATCTTATCAAATTGGATGTAGATGTGGATCCATGCGGTGGATGTTTTCATTCCCAATAGTCACTTTACCATCCCTTGAACTTTATGTTCGATTTTTCATATTTTTAATATATTCTTTAAAAATCCGATACTACTAAGGAATCAAAAAATGTTAATTTTACCGGATCCATTTTAAATGAGGCAGGTATAATTCGATGACAACTTGACAGAGAACAGTGAGTGTTCTTTTCAAATGACTTTATCACAAAAATAGCTTTTTCATGTTTTTGCAAATTGGATAAAATTAGTTTCCAAATGCATGCATAATTTTATGAATTAGCTTATAATATGAAGCCCAGACTTTTGTTTGAGTGGTACATTGCGAAAGGTGCAAATACTCGAGAGAGGAAAATTAGATCAGACTGAGAGACATTCAATGTCGACTCTTCGACATAGAGGGTCTCGAGGGACGCCATAAACGAAATTATTCCAGTGTAAAAGCCACTTAATTGAATCGAGTTCTCGTTTGTAAATGTGTGTTCTTGCGTCTCCTGAGGACTGATTATTCACAAGCGTGGACGAAAGCAGGAATACTTTCCGCCGATAAATTCTCGAATCAAGTAACTGTGACTCGATATCAATTGTAAATACAAAAATCAATTGAAAATAAGTAACTGTATCAATCATAAAGAGCAAATAAAAGCAATACAATTCTGTTGAATTGGAATTTGTAACAAAGAAAACATTTACGAGTTTCACTTACAGTATGTACCACACAAGAAAGGGTAGATATGGCCAAAGTCTAAGAAAACTGCACACTGAAAATAAATTGCTGTATGGACTTTGAAAAATGAGAATTGACTAAAGTGAATTGTGTTCAGACTGCCACAATTTCTGTTACATTATTCTTAAGCCTTCACTTTTTATAAGGAGATCGAAATTACTAGCTAAAAAAAAGCATAAAATAAAATGTCTATATAAGGGAGAGTCAGAGTACCTTTCCTTATAAATGAAAAATTTTACAAATTTTCTGTAATACTTTCATATAATAGATTCTTCTATAATAGATATTAAAACTATTTATTAAAGATTATTAATTTTAAAAACTTAGTATAGATTTTTGCACGCATTCAATGTAAAATTCTAGTGACAAATGTTAAGGCATACATGACGAACACTGTACAAACAACTAATAACCGCGAGGTATAAGTAAATTTTGAATATTTTATTATTCTTAATTAAAATTAACGAATAAACTACATCATCAGATTTACTTTTTACAGATTTAATTTTCAATAAATACAATATGTAATTAGACACATCCAAATTAAATTGGTTATAAGTTGGCGAGTATATTTTTAAATTGGCTCTTTTCTGGCGATATTTGAATTTCTAAAGTTGGCGGTATCTGGTGATTTCCAACAATAAAAATGGCGCCTTCAAAGCTAGGTCATCTGGCAACCCTGCCCTCAACGAGGACCACGGCTAGGACCAGCTTCGCCACCATCACGTGGTCGACGATTTGCTTCACAGGCAAGGAGTATTAGAAGATCTGTTTTAAAATCTCGACTCACTGTAATAAGATTCCTGGATCTTATGTGTAATATAGAGAACTCGTTATAAGGATTTACTGGACGAAATTCATTACGGACCATCGCTCCAAGAAAGAAACCATTAACTATCCATGGTTGGCCTCCCGCACAGTCTCCAATTAACCGAATGTTATTATCTATTATCATATAAGAAACAGGACGAATAATAACGGGACGTGACGTACCATTTTCTGACTGTGAAGTTAGTTCTGTAAAAACAATAGAAATGTATAAAATTGAAGAAAACATCAATTAGTGCGAGACTCAGGTACACCCAGAAAAAAGTTCTTATTAAATTAAAGAAAACATTTGTTTGACTACGTTTTTTTGATTCAACACACAAATATTTTTATATTAAAAGAAAATTTCTTTGATTTTAATAAATGACGTCTATAGTCTCTTTTACTTAAAGAAACTATTTGTTTAAATGAAAGAAATAATTTCTTTAGAGTCAATAATTTGAAATAAACAAATTATTTCTTTGAATCAAAGAAAGATTTTCTTATAATCCACATTATTAATGCGCCAAGCGATTGCGCAGAAGAAGCCTTTCGGAAATGCATTCTTTTCGTGAACACGTGTTGTTAAATTTATGTGAAAACGCGGACGCGGCCGGCTAGATAAAGTCTTGGTAATCATTTAAATCATTAAAATATGTAATAAAGAAGTGTGGGAATTTATAATTTACAAGAAGTGCGTGAGATTTTACAAGAAATGTGAAAATTTACGAGAGTGAGAATTTACAATTTTTACGAAAATTTATGGTAAAAAGATTAACTTTATTCTGAATTAATTCAGAAATTATAATTTCTGTACACGAAATTGTGTATAGAAGTAACAAAAATTTACATAAAAGTGGGGTTAAATCGTGCAGAATAAAGTGTATATAAAGAAATATAAAGGTTAAATCAAAAATTATATTTCTTTAATTTAAAGAAATCTTTGTTTTGAAGCAACGAAATATTTCTTTAATTGAAAGAAACTTTCCGTTTAAATTAAAGAAATATTTCTTTAAATCAAATAAAAAAATTTAACAAAAAAATTTCTTTAAATCAAACAAATTTTTCTTTGACCGTATATCAATACTAGAATTTCTTTGATTCAAAGAAAGTTTCTTTGATCCGAAGAAACTTTTTTCTGGCTGTAACACAGTCTCTGATAATGATATGATTCCAAAAGAAGCAGCTAGTATTATAAAATAAATTATATAATTATGACACCTTGATCAGTGCCTGGTTGATTGTGTAATCAGAACAGAAATTTTATCTGATATTTATGACCTTCATTTTACACTGAGAGAAATCTCAATAGTTGGGTTGACTAATGCGTCACAACTATTTATTTTTAGTAAACGCAAACAAAAATTTTGTTAGACTGACTAAAAACGAATAGTAATTCTAACTAAGTAAGACGACAAAATTTTATTAGTAAAACTGACCCAATTCATTTAGTTAGAGGAACAAATCGCGCGTGATGGTGGTCCTACAATAGCACGTAAATAAAAATTAACGTCAATAAAATTAAGAAGAGGACGAAAGTAAATCTGATAACGTGAATGTTCATCGCTATGCGTACAGTAAGATTCATGTATGCCTTCCACCCCAAACATGTCAACCCAACCCTGGTTTCCATAAGATTCAAATGGAAACCAGGGTTGGGTTGACATGTTTGGGGGGGAAGGCATACATAAATCTTACTGTACGTGCTAGCATCACGAACGGGCTTTAAATTCTATTGTTATAACTATCGCAAAGTTTCGCATGGGCGGATCCAGGGGGGGGGGGCATGACTTCTTGGCCCTCCCCAAAAGCACAGTTTTGAAATTTTCACGCAGCTTATAAATACAAAAACTTGGTGGAGGGGGAAAGGTAATTATTTCGTGCTCCCCCCCCAAAGCCCTTGTCTGGACCGCCCCTGAAGTTTCGGAGATTGCGTCTTTTACAGACGAGCGTATGAGGTTAGGGGCCATCCATAAACCACGTGGACAATTTTTTACCACTTTTTGACCCCTCCTCTCCTCCCTGTGGACAGCCGTGGTCGTGGAACTTTGACGAAACCCCTCCTCCTACTCTGTCCACGTGGACTTTTGATATTTTATGAAAATATAGGAATTATTTGTGTAGAACGATGTGCAAGCACAATATAAACACAATAAAGTGTATACACTCGAGATATATTCGAATTGTTTATTAGTCAAGATTGTTTATTAGTTTATTAGTTTATTAGTCAAGATTTTTTATTAGTCAAGATATATCTTGACTAATTTCAGTATATTTTTTGCAGATTTATCGTATTTAACGTGTATCCACGTGGATTCTAGCTCAACTCCCCCAGGCCCCCCTCGTGGATAAGCATGGAAATTTGCCATACCCTCCTCCCCCCCTAAACTGTTTACGTGGTTTATGGATGGCCCCATTATGTTCTTTATTGTTCCAGCGACTAATCGGTTTTGGTAGAATTGACTAAAAATTTTGTCACCGCACCCAGAAAACTTAGTTGTGTTGAATAGAAAATAATAGTTGTGACTCTGTTTTACTAAAAAAATGGGTAGCTAAGACTAAAAATTTCTCTCATTGTAGGCGACACTAAAATTAGAGTGGAAACCAGTACATACATTTTCCGTACATACACGGAAAAAATAACTGATTCAAAAAATGGAAAAAGTTTGCGAAATTTTAATAAACGGAATGTCACTTTTGGACAGACCCCAATTTATACGAAATTTTCTTAAAATTGGGAAAAATGGAAAAAGTTTACGAAATTTTAATAAACAGAATGTCACTTTTGGACAGACCCCAATTTTAAGAAAATTTCGTATAAATTTATCAAATAGTGGATAAATTTATCAAATAGTATCCACTATTTGATAAATTTATACGAAATTTTCTTAAAATTGGGGT
>CAJFCP010025370.1:0-11936 GCA_904066005.1 Synergus itoensis
AAAAAAAAACGTTCAAAAATCTCCAATAGTTTTAAAAATACAGACCACACGCTCTTGTTGAACAGACTGTAGATTCTCTATTCCTCCCAAGTACACACTTTCCATCCATCAAATGCTATCTTTTTTTATCCATATGTTTATCCATCATCTTCACTGGGCTCCAACGTCTTCTATCTCTTTCTATCCTTCAGTCTATTTC
The DNA here is from genome assembly GCA_904066005.1 of Synergus itoensis. Classification (NCBI taxonomy): domain Eukaryota; kingdom Metazoa; phylum Arthropoda; class Insecta; order Hymenoptera; family Cynipidae; genus Synergus; species Synergus itoensis. The sequence goes on from CAJFCP010025370.1 coordinate 200, forward strand.
TTCTTAAAAAATTTGATTTTCTTCTATCCATTTTTTCTATCTTGGAAATCGTGCATCGAGTTCGCTGTCCGACGCTTAATCCACTGAGCTAACGAAAGATTGAAGAGATACATTGTAAAAATCAATATCACTTTTCCAAAAGAGCTCTATCCCAATCAATCCCTTGTTTATCCAACTCTACCTTTTTCAATCTTTTTGTTACAAATTTATAACCTATATCTTCAACCTCCTCATTTATCTTTTGTCTACCCATCTCTATTCCTTTCAATCTCTTTAACAGTATAAGCAATAACGTATCTCCATCAGACCCTTCTTTTCTCTATCTTCTCCTTTTCTTTATCTTTATTTATTCTTTATAATTTATTTAAAAAATTTCTATTTTCTTACACTAATATGATCCTACTTCTATACATTTTAATCTGCTTAATTGTGGATTCAAACCATTCGATCGGACAAATTGTTTCCTCCGGTATATCCGGGAATAACAATTCCATTTCTGTACAGTGCAAATTAAATCTCGAAAAGAAATTATTTTTAATTTGAAATTTAAAATTTTTCACACGTTTCACCATCCAGATTATTACTAGTTACATTCGGTGTTTCTATGTGTTCAACTTCGCTCTCCCCGCATTATGGTGAAGAAGGCCTCTTCCATTTACACCCACCACCTCTCTGTAGCCCCTAATGAAAATTACGACATCGTAAATTGGTATAGTGTACGACATCATTTACGATGTCGTTTACAATTTTAAATTTTTTTAATTTAATAATTAAGATTTTTGCAGAGATTATACGCAATAAATTGATATAAAGTGAAATTAATAATTACGAAATAATACCTTGTTTAATGCATGCCTATGCGTATGCCACTTATACTGAAACGATGAACAAATATTTTTAAAAATAATTTGTTGCGTATGTTACGAATATATATATTGTAGGTGCATAAGTGTCGTGTATGTTTAAGTGTATGCACAGATGAGTCGTCCCCACTCTTATAATTATGATGAGATAGGTCACACCTAAGGACCGAACGCAGGCAGTTCCTGTTAAGCCTTTAACTGGAGTGCATCCTCTGTAATCAAACCTGAATAAAGAAGGTTAAATTGCAGTATAGCAATTCAACTTTTAATAACAAATACGTTTGTTGTTTTTACACGTAAAACTTACGTCATATAATTTATCAGACGTGTATTTCGATATTTTTCGAACTCTTGCTTGAAGTGCTCCTTTAACGTCAGCGTCAGTTACTTTTTTGTATAATAACCCTGTAAAAAGGAAATATAATTGAACGTTCTGAAAGTGGAAAGTAAATATTTAACTAATGGATGTTGAATCAAAGTTATAACTTCAAAATTCAAAGACTTTATTGTACTTAACAAATATTATAGTTATAAATATTTTGGCGGTTTAATGGGACTCATGATTTTCAACTCAAGTATGCACACATAGAATGAAAATATGTTTAAACTTGGATCTAATACCCTGAATATTTAAATGTTTGAGGTGGAAAAAAGTAAAATGTAGAAATGATATAATTACTTGCCTTTTAAATTAATAAATTCTTTAAGACACCCTTTTTTCAGAGTTATTCTACCCTAAAAAACCTCCGCCAATTCCTTTATAAATTTGAGAAGGGTAAATTTTTATTACCACTACACCCGGCGCGACCAGGGTCAGTTGCTGCCAAGGCTCCGTGAAATATTACAATTTGTTAGAAGAAACTAGTTGGGCGCTAGCTAACCTAATCCCATTCCTGATTAGCGAGGTCAATATTATGAATTCAATTTAAATACAAAACTATGGCTAGCGAAATAGACCACTACGGAGTTAGGACTTGGGCTGTCACAAAAGCAATATTTAAGAGGTTCAATTATTCCAAACATTTATTATCAAACAAATTGGTACCTACAACTTGACAAGAATGTGGTTCATTCAATTTCGTCGACAATATATATTCTTCAACAATTTTAACAATAATCCTTCTGTATAATCCTTTATAGTCGCTTATAAACTTTGCTTGGTACGCACAACTCAACAAACCCAACTCATGTCGTCTTTTTACAATAAACCTTCCTCACACTTTGAGGAACGACACAAAAGAGTGAACTCTCCACGGTGGCGGTGTAGCTTACTCGTGCACATTCGATGATGTTATGCACATGCTTGCGCTCGAGCTAGAGTCGACCGAGATCCCGAGCTCATAGTTATCAAGAAATCTGCCGTCCTATCACTTATTCAAATATGTAGACGAATATTCCCGCCTTGACGTTTACGGAATCTAGGAAATTTACAGAAACTTACGGGAGAAAATAACTTCCCGTCACACTCTCCCCTTCAATCCGTAAAGTCAAGAAGAGAATTGAAAATTAACTCTGAAACTAAAAAATAATCGATTAATGACAATTATAAACAATTAAAATGTCCAATTCATTTGTTCTTTATTTATTCAAATTAAAATAACATGACTCGTAATATCAATTTTTACTTACATTTATTAACGCCGCAAAATAATTGACGAAACAAAACTACACAAATTGGCGCTAAATCGAAGATAAAAGTGGCCTTCGCACAACTTAAAATATCGACTAACGAAGAACATTTGTGGCAGAACAAAAATAAAAGTAAAATGGAAACTTGACAAAAACGTAAAACTAATACTAATATAAAAGTAGAAAAATACAATGAAAGCGCAATCGACTAAACATTTGTCGAATATTGAACAAAATATAAACAAAATACTGGACAAAATTTCGACGAAAACAGGTGCTGGACGATTATTTTGTAGGTTTCTTGTACTTTGTAAGCACGACGATTTTGATCTCCTGTCCATCATCCAGCTCCGGCTTCTCTTCCATAATCTGCTCGAGCGACCTAGTGACGAAAGGTGCAGTCAGTGCCTTGACCGCCAGTCTCCTTTTCTCCTCTGAGAGTCGAATTACGCTCGGAGCCTCTGGGTTAGCAGGCGTCACTCTTCCAGCCAAAGCATTCTCACGAATGAGGAATCGTCGTAGTCGGTCAAGATAATCCTCGGTATCACTAAATCTCGCCTTGACCTTCCTCTTGAGCACCTGCTCACCCTAGCCTATTTGGTAATGATGGTTGATTAGGTAGCATAGTTTAGTCGAAGCCTGTCGACCAATCCTTTGTATCGGATATTGCAATCCGGACATTCTGGACAAAACAAAGTAAGATCACTAGGGATAGGAAGTTTATGCATTTATTGTACCCCTAATTATGCGCATAAATTTTCCCATATTATGCGTTAAAAACCCAAGATTATGCGCCATTATGCGGGTTTAAAAATCAATTTATTTTCTCCTCACCTTTGAAAAATGTGTTGTTTTTTATAAGGGGTAAACAATTAAGCTTTTTTCCTTCATTGAAAAAAATGTTTTGCAGGCATATATGATGAACCATTCACAATGTTGCTGAAGGAAAGAGTTAAAACAACTTTTACTTAGAACAACAACGGTTTATTGAATTATTATGAAGAAAGTAATGAGTGTTAATTAACAGAATCATAGCCTCAATACAATAAACTTAGGCCTCATCAGATCATGGCAAAGAATATATCTAAAATCAATATTGAAAAAAATGAAACATGTATATACACATTCATTCTGTGTACATTAAAAAAATAATAATATAAATTTAATTTACATTAAGATAAAATTTGGTTTGAAACTAGTCAACTGAGCTAATACTCTCATGCTTAAACAGTCTTCGTCCTATACACATTCATTTAGCGCACATTTTAATGATAATAATGTAAATTGAATTAACATTAAGATAAAATTTGGTTTGAAACTAGCCAACTGAGCTTTGATCTCATGCTCAAACAGTCTTAATCCTCCTTATTCAGGTCATAGTCATTTGCACCATCGCCAAAGTACAGAGAAACCATAATTTCTGCATTCTGGGGCAACAGGCGGCATCTCTTAGCAGACACAATATCAGCATATGCAGAGAAGCCCCTCTCACTATCTACATTTGATACTGACATGTGCAGAACCTGAAGACACCTGGTTGCGAATTCAGTGTTGGTCGCTCTCATTCCAATTAGCACCTCGTTGATCAGATCTTTTTTTTGTTCTGGATTACCCTTCTGAAGAGAAGCTCTAACATCATCCCGTAAAATTTTGTAGAGGACAACAAAACTATAATTAGGTATTTCTTTCAGTAAAGAAATTTTTTCTTTAGCTTCAGAGATGATCTTTGAATTTTCAGCGATGTTGTGAGACAGCATCTTTGATGGATAGAACAAGAACTCCACAGAATCAAAAAATAAATTAGCAGAATCAGATGAAATAAAATCACTCAACTTATTATGGCATTTTGTGGCTACAGCTTTGATTCGGTCAGAGGCGTTTCGTCTTTTTGACGAAGGCAATACACTCAAACACTCCTTAGTTTCAGGCTTTAAGATAGTCTTGATGTCTTGAGCAGTGGACAGAACAGAAAAAACAGTGATCAGTTCTCTTAGTTTAGGGTACAACTTATGTGCCATAGGGTACTTAGTACCTTCAACAAGCAGGAGCAGGTCACAAACTGGTTCACTGTACTCTTTAACGTAGGCAGCCTCAGCTTTGATTATCTTAACATCTTCATCTGTCAATGAATTGAAGTATTTCACAGCCTTAACTGTCTTATCAGAGTCAGACAGTGTTTTGACATATTCCACAATATCTTCAACATACTCGAGTAAATACACAGCTGACCTCTTCCAGGAACCCCAACGAACCATTATAGGCAAAGGGAAGAGTTTGGCTTCCTTTTTCTGGGAAAAGCTATACTTATCTTTCAAAAACTTCAAGTACCTATTTTTGCGTTTTCTGGTATTCTTAAAGAGTTTCTTAGTTTTAGAAACACATTCATTTAAGCGCTGCAATGTATCTGGGAAAACTTGCACTATCTTGTCCAGCTTATGCGCCCAGCACTGAATGTGAACAAGATTGGGATTGACGAGTTCCTTTAAAAGTCGGACACAAAGGTTCATATAGGCCGCGCTATCTGAAGAAACTCCTATGACATTTTCAAACTTCACATCAAATTTGTTAAGAGCTTGAAGTATGGCTTTGGAACACTCATCTCCATTGCAAGCCGCGAGAATGATGACAGCAGCGACCACTAATTGCGCTTCGATATTAGTGTCTGTAGGGAGAATCTTGAACAGAATTAGGAAGACAGCCTCCCCTTTCCGGTTAGTTGTCTCGTCACAATGAATTATTATTTTCTTATTTGTCACATCTTTTTTGATCTGTTCATCATAGTCATCTTTTATTATAGATAGATAACGCTCTCGTACCCATTTTTCTGTAGGAAAGTCAGCTCCACCTGAAAGAAATTTTTTCTTGAAATGTTTCACCATGCCAATCTGTCTGTACCATGTTTAATTCAATCATAACTATGCTAATATGCAGCTTGCCAATGCCGCGTGTGGAGCGTACCTAATATAATCTTACCTTTCACATACTTGTTCAGCCAGTCTCTCATTGATGAGTCGTCAAACTTATGAAGTGGGATGTTCGCTTTGACAAATACGTGAACTGTCGCCTTTATAAATTCTTCCTTGTCTTCTTTTACTTTCTTCTGATGCTCCACTGATTCACTAATAGATGCCTGTCTCTTTAGATTTCCTTTCTCGCTCTCTGCTCTTTTCTTCTTATCTTTGTGCGTTACTGACGTACAGTGATTGTCTATGGTGCTTTTTCTATCCCACGATACACGAACATTGCAAAACTCGCACATCATAATTTTTGCTTTGTTGTCAAAGATGTACATTCCTTCGTGCTTGTATTCAAACACACGGTCATACAGACTGGTTTTGTGTCTGCCTGCCATTCTGATCCAGGTGACGGGTAATTTCGACAAAACAATATCAGGCTGGCCAAAAGGGAATGTCATTCGGCATACGCGCTTGTGTATAAACGGGCCTCGGGACCTGTCAGAACTGGCACAAACAGAACGCGCTGTCACTTAGTAGCTTCGGTGAGCCACCCCCCCCTCTCGAGTCTCGACGCTCCGAACTTACCCGAGCCTCCCCGAGGGTGCCTCGCCTGACGAGCCGAACCAACCTCACTTCAGATCCACCCGTTCACTCCTTCCTTTTCCAGGAATGGCGCGGAATTCAAAATATTTTCTGCTTTCGGTATTCCATAGCCCGGCGCGCTATCTGATAAATGTAACTTATGCACTATTTGAAAATTTCTGGAAGAATATGATAAAAAACTAATACACCACGCCTTTATAAACGCAATTATGCATCATTTATGCGAAAATTGCGTTATGCTGCGTCGAATGTCCGATTATGCGTTTTTATGCGACTTCCATTTAACTATTTTTGAGTCAGGATACACGTTAATAGTAAAATGGAAGCTCCCGAAGCATTCTGGCAACATTATGCGTTTATGCGCCTTGCATAAACTTCCTATCCATAAAGATCACGTGAGCAACCTGGGCATCTACCCAAAGCCTGTTCATATGTTGGATGCCATGTGGATAGATATAATATTTGGTGTCAAAGCCTTCGGCACCACAGTCACACACCCTGCAAAATCCTGGTCGATATGGCAGGCGACAATCGGCGAAATAATGTTCCCGTGAGCGACAATTGATGCAACCAGCAATATGTTGCTTTCCGCCGTAAGTGACAAACGTCTGGGTCCCTCGGTCAACTTTTTACGTCTCCATCTTTGCTCTCTTTATAATAAGATCTTTTAGCAGCGTCTGACTGACGATTCGACAGTCGGCCATGTATGTATAAAGGTTGCTCCTGACCTTTGTGGTTTGCTAGGTGTGGAACACCCAACTCCTGTAGAGCATCCTTATATCTTGGCATCTTGTCAAATGGCAGTGGTTGTACAGTGTTCGTCATGCATGCCTTAACATTTGTCACTAGATTTTTACATGCATTCAATGCAAAATCTAGTGATAAATGTTAAGGCATACATGACGAATACTGTTAAGTGCCCTGCATTAATGCCTTTCTTTGTAAACATGTCAATCCAACCCTGGTTTCCATAAGGATCCATAAGATTCCATTTGAATCTTATGGAAACCAGGGTTGGGTTGATATGTTTAAAAAGAAACGCACTGTACAGCCACTGACTGTGCGACGAGTGCTTTTGGTAAACTCATCGAATGTACTTCTTCAGCATCACTCCTCAGGTGGCAGTAAATTCCTAATCTCACCCAAAAGCCTGTAGATCTCTCGTTTCCTCAGCACAGGGACACTCTTGTCCTCGCTTTTGTCGACTATGTAAAGGGGAATGATTTTAATGGGAAATTATAGTAAAATGAAATTATTGTAAAGGGAAATCTTTGCAAGGGGAAATTATTGTAAAGGTAAATCATTGCATATAGAAATCATTGTAAAGGTAAACCATTAACCTTCAGGGTGATGTGAAAAATAGCATACCAATCAATTTTAAGTACAATTTCAAATATCACTGAACTAGAAACAGTGGGCGACAGTAAAGCTGGACATTGCTTGAGAGGAAGCAATAGAAGGTATTAAGGTATGTTAAGGCTGTTGGAGCGCTGGAACAAAAAATGAAAAAAAAGCACAAAAAAGACGTGAAATCTATGGAATCACACGAATCTCCCACCTCACGATTTACTTTCAGTATTGCTCACTCTTTCTAAAATATTGTTTGAACCCTTCTTTTTCCTCGTATCTCAAATTTTTTATTTGAACAAAACTATCAGTTTTTGCTAAAAATGAGACACTAGCCCCCCTTTTTGCCATCGAGAAACCGATCTCGGTGGAAGGACCCGTCAAAAAATGTATATTTGCAAATTTGTCATCTAAAGTAAATCGTGAGGTGGGAATTTGACTGATTCTACATGAAAATGTTCATTTTTCAAAACGCTCCAACAGCCTTAAGAACCGTACGTAACTTACCTTTTCCAGATCGGGAGCGAAAAGTTAATTCCCGCAATAAGTGTGGGACTTGCTTACACGAGACTGACAAGTGAGACAAGGCGAGTCGCTCTGTGACTCGACCACTGGGATTCGGGAACCTTCAGATCCTCCCGACACTATTATTTGTGCTTCTATTAGAAAATTTTAAATTTTAAAATTGAAAAAAATGGGGAATTTGATTATAGAATAAATATTAGTCTCATGCATGCTATCAAAAATATTGTATGTACCATGGGAAGAGGAGCTATGGAAATTTTTCTTTTCGGAATAAAATTAATAATTCTGGACCAACTGTTAAGGTTTCTTTATTTCATCTATACGGTTCAGCGCACCTTATAAATTGTCTAGGAAAACCAAAGATTCAGTTGTGCAGATAGACGGGATATTGGTATTCAAAAATAAAAAGGCTTTATTAAAATCTTCGTTGTGACATCCATCGAGGTTGCAACACCGTCTTTGTCACCATCTCCAGAGACCTTCCCTGAAACAAAAAAGTAACAGATACAAATTCCCAAATAAAAATAAAATTATCGAAAATGGTCATTAACAAAATTATAAAATCTTAAATTCTCAAAATTTAAAATTTGTGAAAATGCACGATTCCCAAAAATATCGATTATGGAAAAATACGGAAAGGTAAAATTCTCAAAAAATATAAGTTCTCGCTCAAAAATAAAATTACCCAAAATGTTTATTAACAAAACTAGAAAGTTCCCGAAAGTTCGAATTTCCGAAAAATGTTTCAAAGCTTTGTTTAAAAATTTGTCTTCAAAATTCTTGTGCAAATATTTAAAAAAATTTAAAGAGACCAGTCCATTTCAAAAAATATTATAAGATATCAAACAGTTTTCGAGAGAATAAAAAAGATTTCAAATTTTATGAAAAAATTTCAGGAGCGAGTGAATAAATTTATTTTTTGTGTTAGAATTTGTATCCAAGTCCATTAGAAATTTTCTCTAGCTCAAATGCGAAAACTTCTTTCTTCAAGAAAGAATGTTTGTGAGAATTGAAATGCTTAATTCTAACATATCCTTTCATTTTTAGGTCTACCAGACTACTTATGTCGAATGCGTCAGGCAACAAGAGAATATCAGCAGTATAAAGCCAAAAAAAATGAAGAAAATAATGAAAAAACTTTCACCCCTGATCTATGTGACCAATCAAATGGAACAACGAACAGTAATGAATCAATGAGTGAACCGTCAGAACTGAATCCAAGTGAAGAAGTTCCAAATATTGCAGAGCCACAAGAAAATGATAAAAGTGAAGAACCTGGTCCTACGCAAGAAGAAGATCAGGGTTTCCTAAATTATTTTCTTTTTACAAGATTGTTTGCCTAAGGGAAACTATGTTGTATAAATTTTAGGTTTAATACAGGAAATGCGATTGTCGTTTATTTATGTATTCAAATTCAAATTGTATATTATAGTTTATTAAAAAATTTAATTTCTATATAAATTTTTCAAATAATCAAAGGTATATCACATTTCAAGTCAAAAAAATTCATTCTGTGATCACCCAGAAAATTATATTTCGCTTACAATTTAAAAAATATATATTACTAATCATATTTTTCTTTTGAGTTCAAAAAATCTCAAAAAGCTTATAGAGTACGAAACACCTTCCCACATATCTTCTCAAGAATCTCATTATTAATCCTACGAGGCTAATTAATTTTTCCAACTCTAAACCTTTGTTCCCATCATTCAGTGCTCCTAGGAGCTGAACAGCCTCTATTTTTCGAATGAGAAGCAATAATTACTCATTAAATGTGAGCCTCGCTCGCAAAAAAATTATTCCCTCTAGTGGTTGCCCATGCGACCCTAATATCGATGAAGATCTAGACCATATATCTTCTGGGCCTGCCCCAGATTTGATGTTTAGACCAGACCTAATCAGAGCCCTAACAATAATCTTGAAATGTCCTCCCCATTTTGTACATACCAGATCTTAGCCAACCCGTCAGTTAAAATTGCTTCTCATATTTTCAAATTCTTGCATAAAGCCAATCTCAAAATATAAACCCTCATCTCTATTATAAGTCGTTGCCTTCGGGCGGGACGAGCTCTCCTAATCGAGGGCTCCTGCCGCTCGCGGCAGCCGATTTGCGTATTGCGTAGCTTTCAAATTGCCGTCGCTGCCGCCATAACAAATCGGGAAACTGGACTGACTGAGCGATCTCCCACGAGATGGCGCATTCGAGCCCTACCCGGCCTCATGTTACAGATTTTGCAGAGTTCACACTCCCAACAATTTGGTCATGGACGAATATATAAAGCTCAAAGTGCGAATATAGCGTCAACGAAGAAGTAGAAGAGTGACACAAATACCACTTTAATTTTCTTTCTCTTTTCTTTTCTTTTCTCTTTTTTTTCATTCATTTTCCCACTTATAGGCATACCTACTCTATTTTTAATATTTCTATGCTATAAAATGCGAAATGTGTGACGCGATTTCGGTGATGCATTTGACAGGTGCACATAACCTTAAAATTCAATTCAAATCGCTAATAATTTTTTAGATGAAATTATAAGAGATATTGATTGCACGCGATAAGTTTAAAATTACTATTGAAACTAGGACCGGCGAACTATGTATGGAGAGTATGGAGCTCTCCATACTCTGGATTGGATATTGTATGGAATTCCATACCCTGAAACGAGCATGATTTTTTCCTTTATATATAATATATTTTTAAATATTTGTTTACTTTGAAAAATGTGTGTGGAGTTTGCACTGCTAATTAAAGAATTTTAAAAATCAGAAATTTTTGCCCCCCCCCCCTCCTCCTCGGTTCAAATGAAAACTCCATACCCTGAAAAAGTTTACTTCGCCGGCCCTGATTGAAACCCTATCTCAATACTCTGCTGGAAGTAAAGAGGTAAAAGTTTGGAGATAGAACTTTTCTATCTCTTCCAAGTATCCACTTTCTATCCACCATTGTATACCCGTGTCGGTGATATCTATCTCTTCCTATCCCTCAGTCTGTCCCTAATATTTATAGTAATATCTATCTCTTTCTATCCCTCAGTCTATTTCAACGCAAAAAAATTTTCTATCCCTAATTCTATTTCCCTTGCTATTATAGAAAGTTTTATCTCTTTATATATTATACCTAAGGCTATGTCTCCCTTATTAACTTATTAATCTTCATATTTTAAACATGCATAATAATTTTATAACTACCCTATTAAAAAAATCCTCGAGGAAATCCTCGTGTTATTTTCGGACGAGGAAAACACGAGGAAATCCGCGAGAATTTTCGAATTCCTCGAGAAAATCCTCCAGTCAGAGAATTAATCCTCGCAGAATTCCTCGAGGAATTTAAAAATCCTCGCGGATTTCCTCGTGTTTTCCTCGTCCGAAAATAACACGAGGATTTCCTCGAGGATTTTTTCAATAGGGTACACTCGTTTAATTCCAAATAGCAAAGAAATTCCCTCTCTCTACGTATTAGGCTGTCCAATTATACGTCACAGGCCATATGGTGGGGGGTAGACTGTCAGGAAGGTTAGTGTCGGTTCTAAAAAATGTATAGAAATGCATTGTAAAATTAATTAAAACAATTTTCAGCGCAAAAGTAAGTCATAAATTTATTAATAAGTATATTTTATAAGTGTAAAATTCATTTCCGCTTATTTTGAGTACACACTTGTCGCTTGACATACTTTAAATTTTTTAATATAAAATAAAATGTCATAAATTTGTAGGTTATTTGTCCGTTTGATTTGTGTTGATAACTCCAAACATAGGAAAAATCGATGCTATAACAATTAACTTAATCATTTAAATATTATAGCATCGATTTTT